>RXPK01003489.1:0-63015 GCA_004143645.1 Protaetia brevitarsis
GCAAGATTACTGAGAGACAGCTTTCGTCCTCTAATTAAATAGAAGACTGACTGTATGAAAAATTATGACTGCAGCGCTCGAGAAGAAGAATGATGAAAGAATGGGTGGTACGAACATGTCAGGCAAATTGGGAAGAGCTGAAACGCAAGGGCTTGAAATATTACAGGGCGTGTGCGTTTGTGCGTATATAGGAAGAGTAAAAAAATTTCTTGTCTTTTCTCCGCCGGCTGGGAGGAACAGAATCTTAATTACAGAATGGATAATAGGCTGCGGTATAATTATAAATCGTTGTTTTGATGTTCCTTAATCATCCTAAGCTGGAGATATGCAATTATACATTTATTAGCATATGCAAAGCATTTAAGCAGAGAAGGAAACAAAGCATTATGCAAACTCTAAAAGTGATTAAAGAAAGTTACGCGTTTGGACTAAAAGCACATATTCCTAAAATTGTATTAGCTTTATTTCTATCGTCTTCTTTTTTTTTTAGTGGTCTATACTTTTCTCTTGATAGGCAAATTCCAAGATCCGTTTAATGCTAATCGCTACTTCGTTACGCTTCATCGGGTCGGACTGATGTAATTTTACGGATGTGAGCAAATAAGTTCGCACGCAAATAAATTTTCGTTATGACGTGGAACGAGAAGGGTTTTCCGCGTTCGCAGGCAAATAAGGAACGCCCTACCGTGCTCGATGTATCTTAGGTGCTCACCTATGTACGGAGAGCCTTACACGGTCCATTAGTTTACGTGTCACGTTGAAATATTATGCGGCGCCGGATAAATATATGCGATAACGCTCTTTACATCTTCGTAGATAAGTGTAAATATAGAGTTTTATAGTGGAAATACGTGAATATCCATTTCCTACATAACAAATGTAGTATGAAGTAATAGGAAATAAAACATCTACACACGAATCTTATTGTACAAATTATCAATCCTTTCTACAAGTACAAAATTAAATCTTACTTTTTGCATAGTGAAATAATTGATATTTATAGTAGCAAGTGAAAGATAATAAGAGCTCTAATATTTTATCATCAGTAGTAGTATCCCTGTCCAAAGATATAAATTCCCTTTCATATTCCTGTTACTAATTGTATAACTATCAAGAATTTCTTCCTATTTCGTTCTTCATCCATTCTCTACTTTAACTTTTTTTCAGACGCAAGCTCAATTTTAGTTACAGCATTATCACAATATTTCGAAAGTAAATATTGTCGACAATATGATCTAGCATGATTTTCTAGTTATGCATCTCGAAAGCATAGCAGGAATGGTGTTGTACAAGGTGTTTAATGAAATTATACGGTGTAATAAAACATCATACTAAGGTAATTTAAACCACACGCACTCATGTTTTAACTTTAATAACTACCGTCACGGGAGTGCTATATGTAAATTAAAGAATAAATTTACCATCAGTTTGTAAAGATGAAATATTTGCACGACGTGAGTTAGGCATTCCGACTGTAGGTAACATTGTAATCTGTATTTACAACCATTACTACCACCACGTAGAAGCAAATAAATTGCTCAGTGCAGTCGTTATTAAATATACACCGTGTGTATTATTAGCTTTACGAAAAAGGCTCTAAATGAAAGTTGAAGTATCTACTAATTATTACTTAATTAAGTACATTTTCAATTTTGTTTTAACTGATTTTCGTTCATTCACATTCTTTCTAAAAACAGCTAACAACTGATATTTCTGATATCAGTACGCAAGTACACGCCTACAACTATTTTTTACACCTAGTTTTGTGATGGTGTACATCGCAATATATAACCAAGTCAGAACTTTCTTTTCAAGGTGTCAACACGATTTTCTTCGTCAAATTAATCGCTACAAATATTGCAATCTTCACTTCAAACTAGTGCAAATCGTTAGATAATGGTACACGGTACAAAATATTTTGTAAAATTCACTGACCTTATGGAATTTACAAAATATATTGTTCTTATTGACACCTGTCATTGTAACCTACAGAATTTTGTTAAAATTACTTGAAGTTAAGTAAAATCAACTTCTCTGTTTGTTAAATTTAGAAAATAAGTTGATGTAAATCTTAATACATTGGTGTCGCATGAGCGGGTGTGAGGCGAACGAAGGCAACTCGGCAAAAGACTATTGTGCCCATCTACACAATACGCTATACTACAAATTGTTAAAATTAAGGCATACTATGTTACTAAGTTTGTTCGCGTCGCATGAACTATTTGCCTTTATGCACTTTAAACACAAAAGTTCTTAAAGTGATATAGTGCAAATAGTTCAGCGACGCGAAAACTAATGTCTAAATAAGTAGATGTAAGTTATAAGACTTTTCCCGAGATTTTGACACCATTGGTCATGTTATCTTACTAAGATACGTTTTTGCTTTGTACTTAACAGGCTGTTATTGCAACCAATATTAAATTCTTATCTAGATGACAAGGAAAATATGATTTACAAATAATGATACAATTAAAAAGATGCACTTCATAGTCCCGTGTTCCCAAGGGTCGATTTTTTTATCTTTGCTATTTAATATATACATAAGTAACGCGCTGAACTTTACGCAGTGTGCTGCATTAGCCTATACCGTACGCGCCACGCTAAATACGAACACCGAATATGACAGAGCGCGCCGTTCTTATCTAGCTGAAACCGACGATTCGAAACGTACCAAGTAGTCGGGATGTGGAAAGAAAACATGTGATTGAGGATAGAGTATTTAACAAATTTACGTAGTGTCTACCTATCTAGATAGAAATAAAAAAATAACCAACATTCGTAATAGCCAGTAATAAATTATTTGTCTTTTGTTTTTCCAAGTAACACTTGAATACCTACTTCTGCTAGGCTGCACCTGATATTTTCAGTAAACGTCAGCACAATAATTGGTGTTATGATATTGAAATTGTATTTTTTTTTTGAAAAGCAAAAGGGTCTCAAAAATGGAAATTAAAATAAGTTACAAGTAATGAAAATATCTCCGGCTAAATTGTGATTAGAACTTGATTAGTGAGTAGAGGAAACAATGTTAGTCCCAGCCAAACAAGTGCTTAAATAAAAATGTACAATCAATACACGTCACAACTAATTATAACAAAAATACATTAATAAGTAGATGTAATAAATAATGGCATGAATACGTCCGCCTAATAACGGTAATTCATACTGCCTCCGTACATGTGCTCCTATTTGACTACTGTCATGGGTCATGCGGTTTCCACTTAAATAAGAGCTTCTCGGAACTACTCAAATGTCGTGCTAGTCCCAATAATATTTCCCCAGACTGTGTAGATGACGCTGTTTTAGTTGTCAAGCTATTGCTTGTTTGTTAAGGAAGCTCTTCATTACCGAGTCATCATTTATCGATTGGATGTTATCGACTGCTTCTTGTGGTAGACATAACGTGCCTTTTACTTTTAGTTTTGCTGTATTTTATTTTACTTCGTTTGAATTAGTTTTATTTCTGTTTATTTAAGAGTTTCGTTTTCGTTTTCTTTATTAGTACATTGCATTATATATATATATATTAGTATATATATCTGAGAGTTTAGTTTTTATTTCTATTATAAGCGCCTGTTTTTCGTTTGAATTTGTTTTACAATTACACGAAAATTATTAAACTATATTTTAGGATAAGTGATGTAAACATAAAGATAACTAATAAAGTGGTTAGTTTTGTTGTTTGAATACCCAATCCTACATAATGTAATAAATATATGTGACTATAATATATATTTAAAAATACTGAATATGCATCTATAATATAGCCATTTTTTATGCGTTTACTGTTTCCCCTTGCTGTAGAGATGGCGCTATACAATGACTAACTATCAAAGCATGAAATGCATAGGTATTATACCTTATTAGGACAGCTACTAATTCACCCTACTCGACGATAGATATACGTATACTCCGATTTTTGCGATGCCGGTAACACGAGGATCTAGGTTGGCGATGACTCGGTTTTAGCTGTATGTAGACGAATTGAAGATTTACTGAGTGACTGTTTTTTTTTGTTTTTAATATCACTACATTCAAACGGTTTTTACCGTTTTAATTGTTACCAAGTTGGAATATAGCCCTGCTATATGATATCCGATATAAGGCACACATAGTGTGCATAAGTGTTTGGGCAAATACAGAAATACCCAATTTCAATATTTATAAAAACGAGAATTTAACCATAAGATAATTTTAAAAACTTCTTCATAATCCTTAAACCCTGACCAATTCGCAAATATCCTAGATGCTTGGCTGGTAGTCGAGTGGCTTGCACGCCAAATAAAGGAAAAAGAAAAATAGAAATAGAAAAATACTAATATATATTAGATGGCATAAAATAGTCTGAATTCAGCTGCGTGTTAACGAATCGGTAGTTGATTGCGTTTCAAACGGAGAATATTCTACTAACAAAAAACAATGAGAGTCTAATAAAATAAACAAAAAAGATAACATTACTGATTATTATTTCAATTACATACACTTATACATATTTCATACGAAAACTATATTACCTTAAAGCAAATATGGCACACAGTATTGATATCAGCATTGTCTATTTGAATGCAGACTATTTTAAGTGAGTGTTACTTTACACAGCATATATAACAAATGCCGTTAATTGACTGTCCCTTACTAATATAACACCACATTTTGGGAACGTAAATTTCGTGCCAAATTACATATATATTGCGCGTCAGAAAACAGGATAGAGAGTAATTGTCCGACTACAAAGGACAATTATTCTATCGTGCCTTCTGACGCGTTGAAAATGCAATGGCGCAAAAAGAGGAGCGAACAATAGAATTTCACGTGTCCCCGGATAAGCCACTGGCAGGATACGATGTTAAGGCGGTTCCGAGTGCGTATAACGGACTCCAATGTACTTCATAAAGGTGAGCTTACCGACTTAACCTTTGGACGCTGCTTACGGCTCGCCGTGGCAGTAAAATATTAAAAGAACAATGTCAGTAGCTTTCGGATGACAATAAAATTGTATGGTAGGAAATAAATGAAGTCGTAAAATGCCAATATGAGCGTGAATTATACTTTCGTTTGCGTGAAAGCTGGTGTGTGTTTACACGTTACTTAAATAACAATGTTAGTACCTACATCCTAGCCTTAACTATATTTATCCCTTGAGTTTATAATAGAAGTAAGCTTTCCAGTATACAATTTTAACAACGAATAACCGGTATATTGATTAGTAGAGACCGGATTATATGCAAAGTGCATATATTTTATTTTTGCTATCGTTATTATGTAGACTATTACACTAATTGAAGTTAATTAGCGCAATTAGTGATTCATATATTGCATATTTAGGCATTTCTTGGCATATTTTACAAAAGTCATATATGCATATTTAACGCCTTTTCTTATCCTTTCTATAGTAAAAATTCTTAGTAATTCCTAATGTAAAGAGCGACAAACCGACAATTCTAAGACGATAAATCTTTTACATGGTTCACTAAATACTTTTTTCCAAGAAACTGCACGTGGTTAATTTCGCTAGCAGAATGGATGTGGTAAATACGTTTTATTATTGATAATTCCCAAATAAAACTATTCATTCATTGAATATCTTGAGCCAAACAGCACGTAATTGTGTTACGTTTTAATACTGTGCGTACATACATGAGTATACAAAAATTCTTTGTGGAAATAAACCATTACCCTCAACTGGTAAAGGATGGCGACAAAATATTGTCGAGCTGCAGTAAACTGTAAGTTTAATTATACTAAAAGCTTTACAATGTTTTAAATGCTTTAACTTTTGAATAAAATGACAAATTGTGTGTAGGGTCTTCTGAGAGAAAATACCTGATTGATCAACACGCTAAAACTGCATCACATATTCGGAAAATGAAAAACTAAGCGATCGCATGGTGCAGCAATCATACTCAATGTGTAGCATAAAACTTCACGAAAACTCAGAACAAGAAGAATATAATACGGATCTGTGTAACGCATTAAGTTGTCTAAACATAGCATTAGCAAGATTAAGAATGTTAATTTGAAATCATCTGAAAAATGCAAACATAATATCCTGACGAAAAGTACCTTACGAAAAAAAAAATATCACGTCTTTTAACCAAACAATGCAGAATTTAACAATGAAAGACACGATGGATGAAGGTGTATGTTACAAAATCAAACTTTTTCAGAAACTAAGTTTTTTAGTAATTTTTCTCAAAAGTAGTGTAACATAACCCCTTCTTACATTCACAAGACTCGATGTGTTCTTGAAATCTGGAAAATTTTCCATGGTAGTATGTGAAAGATGCGGTATTAAAACACCTTGATCATGCAAAAAGAAGTTTTTAAAATGCGACATTAGCACCTTCCATTCCACTCGTATGCATTCAATTGGTAGGAATAAGTTTATTTATCATCATGGTAGATGAAGTACGGCATAAGTGTGGCCGTTATATTGCCCATTGTTTAATAGAATCCTCATGAAGATATTGGGTAAATAATATTTAATTTATTGTAAAGAACTTCAAAAACAATAATGTGAAATTGCCCAATTGTTCAGGAAGGTTTATCAAATATCTTTTTACCTGGAAGGTATACCTTGTGAAAAATGTTACTAATGTGTCGACGCTGCACCATACATGATAAAAGCCGCGCAAAATTAAATTTTATAGATAACATTATGTCATACCACTTGTTTAACTTGGGTTCAATCGTGGAGTCGAAGACATTAGGAATCAATTCCCTTTGATTAATGATTTAATTAGCAATGATCAAAAAAAGTATTTTCAAAAGCACGCTTTACGAATCCAATTTTATAAGAGCGACTTCCGTGTAAGTTGCCCCTGAACCGAATATTACGAGATGGGTACCATGGGTTAGAGCGTACGATTTTTTGTCGCCGATAAATTTTGAAGGAATAAAAAATGTAATTCTTGAAATCACTGCTGAATAAACTAGAAACGCAAAGGATGTCGCTCTCGGATCAGTCGAAATAGTAGACGAATTTGATATGCTATGTAAGAAGGTTAAGGGAACAATAGGTAATTCTATACACGATAAATTTAAAAAAGTGATAAATAGAAATGCGGGGTATTTGAAATTGAAGAAAGTTAAGAAAATTTTGGAAGGTGAAGATACCTACAACAGTAAACGATTTCGACTTTAATTTTAGTTTAGACTGTATTGTAAAGTTAAAAAATGCGCCAATTACATCTGTGAATGTTGAAAGAAGCTTTTCTATTTCTAAACATATGTATTCTGATAGAAGACAAAACTTTCTTTTACACAATTTTGAAAAACATTTAATTATAAATTGTTTTAGAAATATGTTGTGAAAAAATTTGGTGCAATGAAGTTAATGTTTAGATTTCTGCTCTTATTTATTTTATATAAAAATTTTGCATATTGTCGCAATTTTTTTGCTTATATGCCCCAGGTTTATGCATATTTTCTCAAAAATCGATGCATATATATTGCGCATATATTCCAGTTTTTATTTGCATAAAATTCGATCTCTATTGATTAGTACCATATAAATTAGATTATTATCACATAGGTAATATGTACAAATGTGATTGAAATCAAATTGAGACGACGTACTAAATAATAGATCAACACAAATTCTTAATACTCAACTTATAATTTCGGTAGAAAGAAAAAACTTCTTTACTTTGTATTACACTCCTCTCGTTTCTTTATCTACACACAACTATGCTTTTAACAAGTAAATATTATAATGTCGGTGTATTCCTTTCTGATGTCAACGGATTTTGGGGATTTAGTTTTATGTCAATATAAGAACTAGAACAAAAACTTAGGCTTGTTGTATCGTGTCCTAATTAGTTTCTCTGTGTTAATAGAGTAGAACCGCTCCGTGAGAGTTCATTAAGATGGTGTGTCAAGAAAAACAAATAAAACTACGTGTGTCTGCTGGGCCAAGCCTTTACGCGTTGTGTAGAGAAAAAGGGATTATTAACAGATCCGACATTATTTAGAACAACGTCTGTCTGCTTTGGAGATTGCTAGTACTTTTTTTCATTCCTGTGTTGTGTCTTCATTTATAAATGAATTTCCTGTGTGTTCATGTACGTGAGTACTCCGGAAAGTGCATATAGTAATTATCTTCACAGTCAATGACATTTATACCTATAAGTACGGACGTAGAAAAGTAATATGGGCTATAAAAAATTATTTTTACGACGTTTTTTAACGTGGCCAATATGAATGGTGCAATTTAGATTTGAGTAGTGCGGAAAATAGTTTTAAATTCACACTTCGTGCGTTGAATATAAAAAAGATCGTTCGTGGAAACGTGAAAAGTAAGAAAACAGGCTTCCATAAGACAAATTGACTGGATAGCTTTTTGTCTTGTCTCTTGTACGAGTGTATCTTGTTTAGATATCCTCTTCATTGGATTTGCACTTATTATAATTCGTATAAACTTTTCTCATTTTCTATATGTATCTATTGAGCAGATGTATCGAATAATCATATAGAATAATAAATAAACTATATAACGTTGTTTTTTTTACCAGTTTTATCTTTATTATTATTATTCCATGTTATCTTTACTGTTAGTATTATTCAGTTGTGCCACGGCTACAATAAGATTGACCCATATAATCGTAATGGAAGTAAATCTACACCGGCCACCGCTACATATGTGCATACAAGAAACTGCTAGATCTACAACACAAAGACATATGCAAACTAGTAAATGAACATAAGGAGGCACCCCTGAACCTTATGGGCACACCAAATGAGGTTACGAATCACAAATTCAACCTAGATAAAAAGTACCAGGTAATAATACCAGATAAGAAGGAATGAAAGAAAGGCACTCCAATGAACGCGAACTCGAACTAGCAAACAGACGATTCTAAAACTGATCATGGTGAAGGAACGAAATCTATGAAAAGAAGCCCAAAAGTGTTCTAGACTGTGCTTGCTTCAATTCAGCACTGTGTCAGAGAAGTAGAAGGATGGGCGAAGTGAGTTAAAAGTATTGCCATTTTCTCTGACAGCAGGCACCATTTAACGCGATCAGTTTTGCAACTGTTGACTCTAAGCTAGTTTGGAACTGCGTGGGCAAGCTAAATGAGGTGGATACGGGTGGATCTAGCCAATCGATTTTCGTCAAGGTCATTTGTTGGAGCTGGTCCTTCCTTCAGCAATACCAAATCGCAAATTAAAAATTCCGTCAAGGAATGGATACATAATGAATCCTGAAAATGGTGGCTGGACAAACACAGGCAAAGGAGTTGTTAAAGCAAAGGAAATCTGAATTTAAAAAGATTTACTAAGTAAATACAGGAAAACTATCAAAATGATAGTAGATCTGTCTGCTAAGTTTCCGCTTTCGGCTGGGTTTCCTCTCCCCGACGTTTCGTCCACACTCGCAAGGCACAACTTTAGGGCTGCTATTACTGCCGTTGACTTGAAACTGAGAAGCTAACACATAAGGACACATTTATATAGGGGTAAAAGTTCCGGATCGGTGATCTGTGACGGTTACGTTTGTGATTGGGTTGTTTTGGGAAAAAGGAAGTATTTTCAGGCATTTTCTAGGAAATGACCGTCTTCGCGGTTATTGAAATGCTTATTGATTTCAATGGATTCTCCGATTTTTCGGCCGGTGAAGATATTGAGTTAAATTGGATTTGGTGACTGGTCTTCAACCTATATTTAACAAGTACAGACCCAGCTACGCGCAACGCCCTAGTACAACGCCCATGTTCTGCAACACGAGTACCAACCGAACACTTTGTTTCACTCATGCAAACACTGCCGCACGAGAATGGAGTTCGGTAAATACTAGGAGCTTTGACAGAATTACGAGCTTTTTTGGAAAGAAGTCTGATAGGTAGGAGTAAAGTTTAGAAACTGTTTCAATGTTGTGGTTGGACGCGATATTTTCCCTATACGGCCGGTAACACCATGAGTACAGGGGAGACAAGCGGTGGATTGATATGGGGTAGGTTGGGGTTTGGATATGTTGGATCTAGGATGGAGGTGTCGGTTTATGGTACGTCGGATCTGGTGTCTAGGATAGTTATTCTTGATTAGGGTATCGGTGACATGGCATAGCTATGTTACCGTGTCAGGAATTAGGTTTGGATATGGCAATGGTTCTTTGGAGTAAGGAAGTTATGATACCGTTCTTCTGGACAAGATGATGTGAAAAGGCATTTAGGTAACGATCGGAATGTGCAGATTTGCGGTAAACGGAATGTTCAAAGAACCATCAGAGCAGCGATTCACTTGGACATATAGAAAAGGAAGAGTACCGGCTGACTCAATTTCCATCGTGAATTTGATGGAACTATGTTGGGCATTAATGAGCGTGAGAAGATTGTTTAAGAAAATCGCATCCATGTGGCTTGATTACGGTGTCGTCAACGTATCTGAACCAGCAATTCAGTTTCTGGAAACCGGATGTTAGGAATTCTTGTTGGGTTTAAAACTAAGTTTTTAGTACTGGGCATACAGAACGCCACAGCTAATAGTTACATAAAACAGTCGCCCTCAATAACCCCCTCAATGGGTTAATTAGAAGGGCAAAGTTGAAGTGCGCCTTTTAGGACCAAGGGGATTGCAATAAATTTGAAAAGGTCGCGAAGAAACAGTCACCAACCTTGATCTAATCTATGTATTCAGTTTGAATGAATATTGTTATTATTATTCATATTACTATGGTTTTATTATTACCAATTTTGGATTAGGATTTTAATCATGTGTCACGTTGAACATTTACCTCTTTTTGTTTGCCAGTTGTGCTATCTACACTCACTCTATTGTAAAGTTATTGGGCTCTGTCGAGCCAAAAAATGTTTATTTGCTTGTTCATTCAAATACATTTTATAAGTAATAATAAGTTCATCTGTCTGGTTTGTTCTTTCCAAGTTCTGACAGATACCATTGTCGCATTAGAGAGTTGTATTTCACAAATAGTTAATACAACGATAAAGTTTGTGTTGCGATGGCAATGGCGATGGCTACACCGCGCATTTGAATATCGAACTCTAGCTCGCTGGCAACTTCCAAGCACATAGATGTGTATGCTAAATGGTTTACACAACAGTAAACCCTATCTAACCGCTGGGCCCTATTCCTATTACACACCAGTATTCAGTACTAATATCTCATTCACTGCCGGTTACTATATATATATATATATTATATGTAGCAGTTGAATGTATTTCCTTGATGTATATGAAAATCGGGTTTTGGAATTTGCAGATAGACAAAAGAGTTGAATTTCAATTAGAAATGCAATGCAATGCACTTCGTTTAAATACTACTGCAAAGATCTGAAATCTACAAGGGTTTATAATGTTTAATTCAATTCACTGACGTGCTATATTAATAATATTTTACCCGTTACATTATGGAGAAATGTGTCAAAGCTTCTAAGATAAGACAGGATAAGTGCACACCAAGTGCTAGAGTCTTATCTTATAGAATTGCAAGTTAATTAAATTAGTTATAGCATAGAATGAATGTATAGATATATATCCTTTAATCTATTATAATGAATAAATGCTTCTCATCTTGAAGCAATTTGTAAACTCAGATAGCGGCCCGAATTTCAATTTTCTTGTACTTTATAAACACTCCCTCAGTTAGATCTATATATTTGCTAACAATGCCTTGTCAATCATTCTCCGTGGAAGAAAAAAATATCTGTAATAGCTCCGAGTTGATTCACTTTAAAACTGTATACTGCGAAAAGTAAATTGTTTATTGTAAATTAATGACAGCAATTTTAAACGTACAGCAAAGCGTAAATCCCTAAAATCGACTACAAAGAAAAAAAGTCCTCCTCTACCGAAATCGTCCGTAAAATCGAACGAAGAAAAAGGCAGGAGCCCTCCCTGAATAAATCACAGCAATCACAAATACGAGAGCCGAAGAGTTCATCTGATTTTAAATTATTTCTTCGTAAAAAATCACGTCCGTAGGCAAACATTTAGTCAAAGCCACTCCATCATTCTGTCCAATTACTCGGCCTAACGTAATGAATAGAAAGAAGCATCTCCAATACAAATATAATAGAGCCCATTCGTGTGCGCGCATGGGTAAATATACAATATACATAACATAGATCGAACACCTTCAGTGGGCGACGGATATCATAATTTGTTAGAAAATCGAAATGTAAGATATGCATTAGGTTATAGATGTTTATACCTATATCTATATATATGGCATGGGTGTAAGTACTTTTCCTGTAAAAATATTTACATAGAAATAAAAAGAACCCATATTTAATGTGGCTAGGAAATATTTCAGTATAGTTCCGATAATGATAGAAAGATTTATGACATTCAGAACAATGGGGTGTTCAATTCAGTTTTAAAGTTCTTATTTATGAGCTATTGTTTGAAATGGCTACAAAAGCATTGACTTATTTTCCGTGAAAGGCTATGTAAGTTCTACAACATCGAATTCATTCATCTAAATGCAGCATTTCACGTATGCAGATACGAGTGTTGCCTCCTGGTGGAAAATATTTTTCCTTACACTAGAGAAAACAACATAATCGGTAAAAGATTATTTTCTGTTCTTTTTTCTTGTGGGTGAGCGGCATGCGAAATATGAGTTTTCGAAAAAACAGGCTATTATTTCTTTTCCTGTTAAATCATACCAGCAAATTTCAAATCTCAATAACTCACACCAATGTGTGTAAGTCTCTGGTTGGCTGGTTGATAAAATCTTCTAGCTTTCTGTCTGCCCAAAAATTCCTGTTTTCTTTCATTCACAGCTCTACATTGGTATATCCAATGTCTGTCATCCGATTACGCAGCTTACAGCAAGGATATCCATTGTTGATCTACATCATGTGTAGGTATTGCTTCAATGCAAAGGTACTGTCGAAAACCATGAGGAATGCAAGGATTTTAGCTCCTTAGTCTTCCTCCTTGATTATTTTCCAATGAAAAATAGTATCTACAACATTTGAGCCGTATCAAGTGCTATTTTCTCGGTTCAAAATTGAGAAAATCTAGTCTAATTATTAATAACTGTTGATGATAATTATTAGATAAAGACCATTACGAGTTTTTTGTTTTTTTTTCTATGTACTTAGATCGTCCGGGTCAACGTTTTTGATGACTCTCACCTGTACGCTGTGTATTAGTTCGATTTGTAGGAGATCTTTCATCTTGAATTGCGATCCTTCTCAGTTGAATCTTTACGCGAACTGTGTCAAGTAACAATCGAACTCCTTGGTGTTCCTACGAAGAAAGGATTCAGCTGAAATTATATTGATGTGAAACATATGCCCAAACATTCCGTATTCCTTAAACATTCCGTGTCATCTCAACTCAAGAAGATTTGCTGTACTTCATGCCAACGATGAAAAATTATAATCGCTGTTAAAATACTATTTCCGACATCATTTTGGAAATGGTTACGTTCTATTTCAATAAGATGTCTGAATTTGAACAATGACTAGTGCTTTTGAAAATAAATGTGAAGCATACGATCTGAAAATTAAGAGAACAAATCATCCATTGTGGGATGTTGCATGAACAGGTCGTTTCAGTCGTTCTGATGATGTTGATGTAAAAGAGAGACTGAAAATGGTAAAAATGTGAATATTAATCAAATGGTGTTATGGAACAAGGAACCAACGATCAATAAATTCATTGAGAGTTGGTTGCCTATTGCATAACATCATTTAATTCCTGTCCTATAGAGGGATACAAATTAAAAGAGTGCCCTTGAATGTAAATTTTCCAAATTTAAACCGGTTTTTTTTTCTTGAATATGTGGTCGCAAGTTAGTTTCTAAAAAGGATTCTATGTAGATTTATTAAATTCCTTTATTGTTCTTCTTGTCGGCATTTGATCTTGAAAAATGCTTTTCAATAACCTGTCTGTTTTTTGTAATAACCGTGAGTGCGCTAAGGCTTCTATTATCACCTTGTGCTTCGGATTGTAATCTTTCCCTGGCCAGTTGTAGCAACCGATCTCTCCCAAGGATATAATGAAAATCAAGGTCGCTTATGTTTTCATGCAGATAATCGTTTTGTCTTTATCCACGCTGCACATTCTAATGTACGAGTATTCCCAGAACAAATTAAAATCGAGCACATATCGTTTCGATCATATCCTTTATAAGTTACCCCTAACCATAGTTACCACCAAGAGTTATGTTATTTTATTAATGTATAAAAGAACATAGAAATATGAACTCTGAAACGATAAGAAAAAAAAAAACTTATATCCGACAAATCGGACCCTGCATAGTGTTAGAGGGCGAAAACTGAAACCTATATAGTGCTAAAGGACACTAACGCGAGGTTAAATCAATAATGTGTGGCTAAAATTAAATTCTTATATTTTGTTTTAATAATTTCGAGCCCGACTAGGCTTTTTCCTAAGGATTATCTTACCACGCAATAATTCAATTTGGATTTTTTTATCCATGATATATCAATTAATTGTACAGCAGTTGATGCCATTGATATTCTTGAAGTTTAGTAGGAATCTATAAATGTTTTATTAGATCGTCCAAAGCATCTTTCAGTATTATCTTCTTCTCTTCAAATAAATAACTATTGTTTCTATAATGAAATACGACGGAGAATATTGAAGAAAGTTTGAAAGCCTTTTGTATGTGCACAATGTTGAAATGTTGATTTACTTCTGCAGGTTTTGTATTCGTTTCCATCTACTAGGATCAAAATATCATATAACAAATGTTTTTCTGTTGCGCTGTTCCTTTGTTGATATCGACAGTGCCACTTTTACTAAAGAAATACTAAAAAGATCAAGTTTAATTCTTCAGTAGCTACATTCACTTCCTTGTAATCGATATGCACATGCATTCGGGTAAAAAAAAAATTGAAGCTGAACGGATTAACAAAGAGAAAATTCTAATGAATTATGTTCCATCTCACTGCCCACTGTAAAAAGTCCACCATAGACTTGGAGAAAGAGAATGTTTAGGTTCAGAACAACGGCGGATGATAATCTTCTTGTTAGTATCAAACGTCAGTTTAAGTTATAGGTCGTCTATTTGGGTTTCAATTAACGTCTAGGCAGATATTTTATGTTTAATTTATTAATTTACTTACCGAATAGGTTGACTGGTGCATCCTACCGAATCTTTTTAAGTGACAATTTATATGAGTTACTAGTTGGATATTATTAGAACTTCATACATGATGAAGCTCCAACCCATTATTACAACACTTACCTGTAAAAATTATTTGCATTGGTCGAAATGCTGATTTTAGTTGGCCAGAGCAAGGTCGTAAGATGTAACTCTTCTGCATTTTTCGTTCGGAGATATTTGAAGAAAATTATTTACGCCAAAGAAGTACACTTTGAGAATGAATTATGGCAATAAGTTTTAGGCACCTGTCAAAATCCAGGAAATCAAAACCAAATGGTATTGGTTTAAATCATGTGCGCCATTCTCTTCTACGATGATTACAACTTTGTTCATAAAGAGAAGAACAGAAATTTAGGGCTACCCTCAAACGACCCAACTTATTCATTCATTATACAAGCGAAAATGCTTTAATGTGATTAAGACGTAGACCAAATGAGGAAATGTAAAAGGGAAACAAAATTAGGCTTAATATAGGTACTACTCTCTCAGAGGCTGAAAAATAACATTACTTAGTTTCACCTACTTGTAGTCTACCTAAATGAAAATCGCCCAATAAAACCAATGCATTATTGCCAAAACTCTTTATTCTACTAAGGTCTTCGCTGTTTTACTGGGGTTAGTTTCTATGGGCTGTGAACCCCTTAGTCCTATATTAAGGCTGCTCACAATAATTCAGCCAGCTGTGGTTTAAGGAAAGATGGGGAGATTGTGTAAACCCCATCCTCGTAGACCTTGGACGCTATTCGGTAGCGAGTGGAGATGTAATATCCCGTCAGCCGGTCTCCAGCGTGGATACAATCCCGACATGTATATCATCTGTTAGAAGGGGGTGCAAGTATTCGTAGGCCTATGATTCGAGTGAAGGGCTCTGTGATTCCTTGGAAAATGTTATCAATTTTTCTTCGCCTCCTCTGGTTCTCCAAGTCCTGACGTCGTCCGCATTCGGGTTCTGCTGTTCTTCACTTCTTACTTATTCTAATGTTTTGATTAACCTGGCTCTGTATTAAATTATTTTTTGGTCCTGGTTTTTTATGTTTGTTTTTAACAGTAATCTTCTTTTTCCCCTCTTTGTCCTCAAAATATTTTTGTTTTCTGCTTATTATATCTATCACGTCACTTTTCATATATTTACAACGTTATGTATAATACAAATTTAATAGAACAATTATAGAAATGTAATAGAAGAAAAGAATCCAATATGTCTTGTACATATTTCTTTTAATTGTTACTATATATTAGAGACAAAAAGCGCAAGAAAATTTATGCATTTTGGCCAAAATAAAAAGAATTTTAACTTTAATACCTAATGCACAGATAATAATAAATTATTTTTATTATTTCAAAATAACTCTGCGATTGAGTAACTCTAACTGCAGCTATTTCAGATAAATAATAACAATCCCCTTTGGGAGATACACGAAAACACATTTCACGACGTAATCAACTTTCGTAATCTCAAAACTCCCCACGCTTCCGCGCGAAAATTGTATTAAACTTTCTTTTATTCGCTAGATCGCATTACTGCAACTACCCTCCCGAGCATTCCTTCCCATCGCGCGACGCTGGCAACTTATAAGACGCGCTAAAACTAGATACACCTTCAGAATTTAATTTAATTGTGAATCCGTAAGTGCGAGAGGGATTTCTATACCTGAAATCATGTTAAGCTCGCCGCGAAAGAGAAGGGACCCATGTTCCCTACCGTGACAACAATGAAACACATTCACGAATCTGAGCACTCGAGTGTACACATTCTAATACACGGTTATAGCCACGGATGATAACATTATGATGAATTACTTCGCAGTACTGTTGTGTTTCGGGGCGACGCGGCGCACTGGTAGGCGGGTGTATGGGCAAGAAGGTGGGGGCGGTTTCGGCTTAACAGAATTGAAATTGACTTTACGAAGTGTGGAATTATATGATATGGGTGTAGGTATTGCCTCTGGATATTACGTTGGAACAATGCGCAATCTGAACGGTGATGGCATGGCTGTTATCTGTTAGATTTACGCGAAGAATATTGAAACTATTAATGGTTAAATAACGATATGGACGGTAATTTGTATTGGGATACCATCGTGTAAGCTATCAGTTTGATTGCTGATCCCCCACGCATGTAAATGCCGGGCCACGTTGACGTGGAAGCCGTGTAATCTGTCAATTAGATGTCTATCTAAATAGATAGCCAATACAAACTGGTATAGGAGTATTATTTATCTCTAATGCACCAATCTCATCATGCTTAGCACACCTAAATTATAATTTGCTTTGTTGTCCATAATATACAGAAGCTGTGTTAATTCTATTTATTTAACGCAGTGTAATACGAATACTATAATATATTGGATTATGTTATAACCAGAAGATAATGAAAACTCACAGCTTGACATGTTAATTGTACCAAATGGATTTCGTATCCAATTATATATGAGTTTTTAGGTGTAGAACTTTATTTTGTGTTCAAATAAATCACACATCGGTTTCGTCAAGCTAACCTCAGTTATAAAGAAATATAGACAATCAAGTAAATTACCTACCTCGAAATGCATACACTGATCTGCTCCTAATAAACTGACTATACATATACACTAACATTGCGTGTTGCTATAATAAACAAGCAAAATAAAAGGAGTAAGTGCTTAATGTCTTCTTAATATTTACGCCCGACTTCAATGAATTTCCACAAGACGTGTACGATTCTTTGATTGTGCTAGGCAACGTAAATAACTCGGAAGAATTTATCTCTCTACAATCGCATTGGCTATACAGACAGTTTTTATTGTTTCGAGGTACTAAAACAGGTAACTTTTATCTTAAATTTCGTCAATTAACGATCGTCTTAATTTGCTTCGTTCGAGTAGAATTGTTCTTAATTTACACCTTGTTTATTTATACAAACTTTAATTCACACTATTTCCGTCCGTAGAAGCGCTTAAACGGGCATCGATTTTTGTAAAAGTTAGCGGTTGAGGACAAGGTGCTCTAATTAACTTGGGAGAGTAGGAAATGTTTACACCATTTACCTTTCTGTTTCCTGCTAAATACAAAGATGTGTGGAGTACTATAAATTAATTCAAGGTGGAGATCAAATTAACATAAAAGATTTTAGGAGTTTCTTATATGTAGTATGCAGGTGATTGATTAATTTTAATTGTATTAAAATACCAGAAGTATTGTACATCCAACAAAATGCCTTGTATGTTTTTATAACAATGAATATTACAGTTGTTTGCTGTAACATTCATTGCTATTATTTGAAGAAACGAGTTTTACAGCTTTGAACATTTGATAATACACCAGCACTTTTTAGATATTCTGCATGGTATGAGTGAAACGTTTTAGTTATTTTTACTAGGTTTTGGTAAAATAATATTAATATTTGGAAGTTTCAAAATGCCAGATCTCTGAAGCACTTAAAGCAATTGAAAATCTGTCAGTTAAATGCAACCGTGTAAATGTTAAAGTTTTCACAAAAGTGGTACTATTTAAGAAGCATTTAAAAATAAGCAAAAGAAACTTATACTTATTTTCTTATACTTATACTATTGTTATACTTAACGTTTTGTATGTTATATATTCGTCTTTTAGTGATCAAACCTATATCCAAAGTAATTTTTAATAAACTCTATAATAACGTCTAGTTCAATATTAGAGAAAATTTCACATGCAAATGTTTTTAAATAAAGAAAAAATATTCAAGATTTTGGATATAAATCTTTTCCTTACGGTTTCTTAATATTGTAGCACCCGCCTACTTTTAAATTTGAATTTAGGTTTGCCGCTGTACCGGCAGATAGCGCCACCTCTTTAGGGCGGAAACCGCGAGATAGAAGGCGCTAGTGTATGACGCTTCAATTCGTAACTGGAATTTCCAGCGCAGAACTCGAAATTTCAGGGAAGCTCCAGATTAATCCAGAGTCTAGCGCGTGTTATTGGTAGTGTAATTTTATTTGCATAGACTTTTAGTGTGGTAGTAAGAAACATTACATTTGGTGTCAGGTGTGGGGTGGCATGGAAAAAGTTGGCCGAAGTCAAGGTCCGTGGAACACGTTCACAAATTTTTTTATGACAGGAAGTTTCTGTTAAGAATTGACCATACGGCACTGATGTGGTTACTTCACTTCAAGAATCATGAAGTGGCAAGATGGATAGAATATTTGCAAGTGTATGATTCTGACTCAGAAGGAAGACTCCTATGAGGCAATACAATATTGGCAGTCCCTTCGAGAGAATTGAGATTGATATTGCCGGTCTACTTTCTACAACGGAGGAAGGAAATAAGTACATTGTGGTTGTGACAGATCACTTCAGCTAGTGGATGAAAGCCCATGCGTTGCCAAACCAAGAAGCTGTAACGGTCGTTGAAACGTTAGTAAAGCTATTCTGTAAATTTGGCGTGCCGCTTGAACTTCACTCCGACCAGGGATGTAATTTCGGGTTTTCGGTGTTTCAAGACGTCTGCAATATATTGGGTATTCTTAAAACTAGAACAACTGCTTTACACCCATAAATAGATGGCCTCATGGAACGCATGGGCAGGACCGCTATCAGGCATTTATCCAAAGTTGTCGTAGACCACCAGCGAGATTCAGATTACAACTTCATCCGTTCGTGTTCATAGAATTTAAGGGAAGAAATAAATACTTTTCATTAAATATATCGTCAGTGTGATTAATTATTTGAATCTGAACTACGTACCAATATTTATCAGATCACTACCACTGATAATAGAGGGAAATACGTTCAATCACCTTGCACTAACAGCTAAAACCGATCAATTAAGGCGCAAATCGGCCATGAGCTTTATACAAAGGGCGAAAACCGATAAGAAAAGCCGATGTATACGCCGTATATTATTAACATGCTAAAAAGAATACTTGTTTCCTAGAATTTTCCTGGGCAATACCGTTTCTTAAGTTCATTAGATAAACTGACTAAAAAACATCTAAGTAACAATAACTATGAAACGAATGTTTTCTTATATGAACTGCTGACTTAAGTAACTTTTGTATGTAAATACTTGAAGTTCTTTTTTCTTTCTAATGATAGGAACGTGCTTTTTAGAATCATATCCTTAAGTATAACAATATTTTTTTACAACTTGCGTGATCTTAGGTCAATCCATATATCAATTCATCCACTTTTTTTTTATTCTTCCCCGTTTTTTTGTGCGAGTTGTTATCAGTTACTAGAATCACTACACTTGCCTTCCTATATATAAGATTATGTTTATGGTTACAAACCCACATTTGTGTTTATACTTCAATGTTACCTGCTAATTATAAAATGAAATTAAAGCTATTATTTAATACATTATCGTTTATCACACGAAAGTTTTTATATTTTTAGGTTGAACTCGAATGAACGTCTTGTAAGGCTGATAGAGTTTATGCATTCCTATACCCGTCAAATTAAAAGTAACAAACCTTAATGCGCGGTAAACAATACCACAATAATTAGCTTTAACGTATCGTGTTTTAAATGCCATTGCTTGAGAAGAAGCATCAGCTATAAATTTTTCATTTTATTATCGTCTGCGATCTTGGCTAGATACGTGATACTGGGGACCATTGGAAAATATGTTCTACATAGGTACTTAAAAATTAACGCTGACAGGATAATAACTGTACATTAATTTTAATTAAAATTACGATAAAAACTTGAGCGCATCACATACATTTTCTTTTACTTCAGCCACATGCACATGTTTTGGAATATACCACACACATGCAAAAGTCCGTAAGAAGAAAAGATGGTGGTGGTGGCTCTTAAGGAATTGATTTATGTTACGCTGCATAAATTTCGCATATTGATTGCGCCTTTACGCGTTAACCGTTGGCTCCGTGGTGGAGTAACGTTTTACATTTCGTCTCTTAACAAAGGCAACGACGTAGAAAACGCGAAAGGCTCATTCGCTTCAAAGAGAAAAGAATAACAATTACGATACATTAAAGAACCTCCGAAGCTGCTCTATACCCCTACTGCTGTTTCTACTGCGTGAGGGAGATTTTTCTTTTTGAACGCGTGATTTGTGACCGCGCGACTGTAATTTATTGCACCATTAAATCGCAATATAAATTCCCGTCCATATCATTATTTCATCGCTAATTGTTCACGTACTCTTCACATAAATCTATGGCGTGAGGCGGCACGACGCATCGGACGGACTGAACTGTGCGGAATTCGTAAGAGACCTTTCGGTATCTATGCCGGCCGCTTGTTTCCGAAAACAAAAGGAGATATTTCCAGTTGGTGCGCGCGTAGAAAGTAAAATGGGAATTCTATGTGGAGGCACGTGTTGGGGATGTTGACAGTCGGAAAATGGATTCGTGAATTCCTTCAGTGGCGGGAATTCGCAGCGTCTACCAAAGAAGAGGGTACCGGAGACGTCGAATTAAATTGTTTAACGACTCTGTTGTGGTACGGTTGGATAGAATTCGAACTGTCGAATGTTCGAAATTTCACGCTGTTTCCAATAAATCATTGTCGCAACAAGATACACAATTGGAAGTATTTAATCATATTGAATAATTAATTTTATTCCTAAGAAGCCGGGTGTTTCAACTGTGTAGTACTTTTGTCTTAGCCTTTCCTTTTTTTTGCGGGAGCTGTCTCACATGAAGTCCCCGAAAACATTGCAGCCTCTTGGCTTTTTGTATTTAGTCTCCCATTTCTTTTACCTATTAAATTACTCCAGCTATTCCAGGATCCTAGTACTCTGCACTAATCTGTACAGGTTTTTGGCTGGTTGATGGAAATAATCCTCTGGATTCATTTTTAGCTTGGCCTTCTTGAGTCCAGATCCTGGCTTTTACACAGATTGTGGTAAGCGGTCTCTCATTACACAGTCTGCCGTTGATATCAATCAATACTATGATTAAAATTATAACATTATGATAGGTATGTTAGTCAGGAAAAGGGCTTCTATGAAATGCTCGCTTAAAGTGATTTACACGATATGTTGTTGATTCAGACAAATGATCTTCACATCCAGTAATCAAGCAGATCATTATGTTTCTTATTTCATACACAGCGATTACGGAATAAAAGAAATAGAAATTAAAAATTTTAAAGGATTTATTACGTAATGTGCGCTGATAAAATATAAATCAGCAAAACTTATCTTCAAGGAGAGACTTATACCGGTGTTGATAAATCTAGACTATGTTAAAACAAAATAGCATTACAATACCGGTATTTTATAACAGAATAGATAGGAATTTATACTGGAAAATATATAATAATTTGATAATTTATTATCATGTAACTTTTATTAATCATTTTATATACAACTTTAAGTTTAATTGTTTTTACGGCAAAACTCGGCGGTCCGAGTTGGAAATTGGAAAACTGTGTAATATTTGCAACGAACAGAGCAATTTTCTCTGTCGCACAGCAAAAGAATTGTGTTAGTACAACGATTATGGGATTAGAACCTAATACGATGTACTGGGTATATATCACGATGGTCAGACCCATGATCAATTATGTATGGTGGACGAAGGTGTAGCAGCAAACTGCCATAACTGAAGACTTGCGTGTTTAAAAATAACAGGCGCAGTGAGGACTATTGTCACACCAAAAATGCAATGCCTCCTAGACCACCTCCTCTCCATTTAGTGATAATACGCGAGACAAGCATGGGGCATTTCAGATTGGATTACTAAGTGATATGGATGGGATTGGGACACAATAATATATAACTAGTCCACCATGTTGAAGTTGTTGATCATATTCCCAAAAGGTTGCGAATGAGACCAAATCACATGGTTTCGATATATCTTTTTAGCAGAAAGTTTGATGTGGAAATCACGGATTGAATAAGCTGGAATCAATTCAACTACAGAGATAAGTTTGGAGAACTGATCTGCTTACAGACGGATCAAAAGCCGAAAATGGAACTGAAGCTAGAATCTACACCGGAGTGAAAAATACAATGATCATCCTTGCACTAGAAAAATATGCCAGTCGTTCAAGTAAAGGCATACGCAATATTGCAATATTGTGCAACTAAAATCAATCAAAGGTCTTATGAAAATAAGCGCATCGATATTGCGAAAAATAGCCAGGCGATACTGAGAACACTCCAAGATGCAATCAAGATTAGTTTGGGAATGTGTTTGAAAACTTAATAGCCGCAATAAAGTCACTTTTCTGGGGGTACCCGAATATTCAGCAATCGTAGGATACGAAAAAGCCGATGAGTTAGCTAGAAAGGATTCATCTGCTTCATATATAGACCCAGAACCTCTTGTAGGAGTGTCTAAAAACACAGCACCAGAACCGGTATGAGGCTGAGTCAAAGAGAAACTCAAAGAACACTGAAATAATACATACAGGCAAATTCATGTAAGACCTTTATTTAGGGATCATCAAAAAAGAAGGCTGAAGAACTACTGCAGCTCAGTAGGAATCAGTTTCGTATCCTAACACGTCTCCTAACAGAACACTATACACTGAAGGGATGACTAGAGAAAATTAAGATCAATAATGGAAATACCAACAGCAGACACTGTAATGAGAGTACAAGAACGCTTATCATGTGCATGCGAGAATCTGGACGCAACAAGGGAATTCCTGGCAAGCCAAAAATGAACCTAGGATTACTTCGATCAACCAGCCAAAGAGTTGAACAGATTAGTGTAGGGTACTTATAGGACAAGATCCTATTGTTTGGTGTAATTTAATGGGTAAAAGAAATGAGAGACTAAATACAAAAAGCCAAGAGGCTGCAGTGTTTCCAGAGACTTCATGTCAGGCAGCTCCCACAAAAGAAGTAATCAGTGAGTGATAAGCCTACTAAAAATATTCTTCATATATTTGTTTTTTTTATTCGCTTCTACTCTGGTTACTATATTTTACTTTTTATTACTTGATTACTAAAAGATCAAATAAAAGTTGTAAAGGAGGACTCCTTTACTCTTTTCAGTCGAGCAGACCATCTTATGTTTGAAGCGTTTGTGCTGATAGTGTCTTATATAGTTTATGTTACTTAGCTTCGCGTTTTGTTTTCTTTTATATAGTTTTAGGGTTAGACGTTTCTCTTCAGTTGATTACTTATATACTGTGACAAAAACTTATATACTGTAACACTCCAAACTGTGGTACTGGTAATGCTGCAAACTTCTTCTAGACCCCTCACCACACCAAACTGCACTAAACTGGATGTACGTTTCGATAGCAAAGCTATCATCATCATCAGCAGAAACACTGAACTACTTATATACTTGTAGATCTCACTTGTGACGTGCTTTGTTTATTTATAAGATAAATATTCGTCAATTTGGTGGTGCTTTAATTAACACTTTGCTGAGGTATTACAACATTTATTCAACAATCTGTGCACTGCAGCTTCAACACTATTATTAGTAACAACGAATGAGTGAATGAAATGATGAATGCCAATATGAATATGGGTATGAATATGTGTATGTGGATTTATTAATATATGAATGAACGCTTCAAGTGTTGCATTTTTTCGACAGTGGAAAAAATCTTAATTCACTTTTCAAAAATCCCAAAAAATTGCAACAAGGGTATTGAATACAAATTAGTAGTTCGCGAGGAGGATACTTTGTAATTCAAAAATATAAATAATAAATATTCAAGTTAAACCTAACTCATATAAACCCCTCCATACAATTACTTTGCCTTTGGAACAGTTTCTAAGGCGAAGAAAAATTCAAATTCCGGCAAATTTGAAAATTGCTCTTTTCGCAGTTATGCCGTTTTTTTTTTTTTTGGAAAAACTAGGAAACAACTCCACCTGATATTCTTATATAATTGAAGTCATAGTGAATAAACGTCCTCGCGTAAAGGAGGATCTTTAAGAAGATATTGAAAAACTCTTCCAGAGTACCGTTAATTAAACTTTTATAACAAAGCACGTCATTCGAGGATACTCATTGGCTTTTGAGAAAAAGACACAATATACCAAATTTTAAGTTATCAAAGAGAAAACAGGAATTGCGAAAAATGCTTTTGGAAGTGGTGTAAATCTTTTAAAATCATCTAAGCTGAATTGATTACATAATTTCAACTGCAAATATTTTCCTCTTATTAACTGTTAATTACATTTTAAGTGTTATTTACTATAACACAGACATAAAACACTTAAAACGATGAAGGTAAGAGTATGTAGGCACTAAGTAATTAGTAAAGTTCAATAATCACTTCAAATTTGAAACTGCGTGTATAAGTAATAAAACGCCAGCTTCGATTTAGTGTTTAAAAGCAAGATTGCAAATCTTCCTCCGGCGTCCATAACAATAAAAGTAACCTCGAACACAAACAGCGCCGCGAGCAATATAACGTTAAAGTCACAGCTTGTATCGGCTCCTCTTGTATATCTTATATTACTTACAAATAATAAACTGAAGCTTGGTACCAACTTTTCAGGCGAGTTTTATCGGTTAAATAAAAGAAGGATTGTTACCAATTCATATTTGATTATGTGATGCAATTATGTTAATTAATGATATATCCAAAAAGTTCTTATACGATGGAGTTTGGTTGTGAGTTACAGTTATAGCTAAACTGTTGTCTCTTTGTTTTATATCTATCGTTCACTTTTTATTGGTTTTCTTCAACATTTTATTCTTTACTGGCACGTAAAAAATAAATGTTTGTTAAGTTACATTTTATCATTTTAACACGATTATTGACAGAATTAGTTAAAAAGCCATGCTTCTTCGGCTATAACTTTAACATTTCTGATTTATTAACCTTTATTTTGGTTAATATACTTTAGTCAAAATAACAATATATCTTCCAAATAAGATTACTGCAAAATATTTGAATCAATGTGCATATTGCTTTATTAACATGCTTTTTTTCGCATATTTGCCTAACAAGCGGTTTCAGTGAATTTTATAATAGACTTATAGAATTAATTTATGTTGTAAGTTCAATTTAAATTAGTAAAATTGACTTTTACAAACTGTTTGTTGTTTTGCTAAACATTACATCATGCTTGAAGTTTGAAGCGTTCCACTAGCGATTTTTAATACTCAGCATTAACACATCTTAATACATTGATTTTATAGTTAAATACAAAGATGAGATAAAATATGCAATAAATTCACTTGTAGTTTCCAAGATATTACCAGTTCGGGTAAGTAATAATTACAATTATTTAGGTACATTCTAATAATATATTGTAAGCTTTCATTTCAATCTGTATTTCAGTAATTCAAATTAAGTGGATTGTCGCAAAATACCAAGTTATTCTGGAATTATAATGTAAAAACTAAAGTATGAAAAAATATGTGGCAAATACATTTCTATATTTTTACGCAACTGCTCATTATCTTTCGCTACATTCACAAACAGAAAGTGTGAATATATTAAGAAATCGTACTTAATTTTGCAAAACCAAATCGTAGCAAATGCAAGGTACTATTGCTGATCATGCTTCAATGCTTCATCATTCGCATTTCTAATACATACAATCCAATGATATAAAAACATCTTTAATTGTAAATTTAACAAACGGTATTGCATGAATGCATATTCAGCAAGAAAAGTTTGTGCAATCTGTTTACTATTTATGTAAGCTAAAAAAACCGAAGATATAAAAACATAAGTTCACAAACCGTATAGAGTTTGTACAAAATATACAATATTTATATGAAAACGTGAAATTTTAATGAAACAATTACAATTAAGTAAAACTAAAAAGAACCACACAGATTTTGTTAAAATTAATAAAACGTTTCTATTGTGTGAGATACCTAAAGTATTTACTAAAGTTTTATCATTTTCATAATGAAATTTCGTCAAAAGTATTTCCTTGATGCATTTTTAAAAGAAATTTTCTAAGTCAGGATTCAAATATTATCATTGTACACCTAGTGTTTCATCCTTACCCCTTCTGAAATCTTTGCAATATAAAAACGAGAAGTTTACGTATGAGACAAATATTCTAGTTCTTTTCATCTAGCCAGTAAATACTACTTCCTTAAGAAACGGAAAGTAATTGAATTTGTGGCTCTTAAATGGGAATCACTTGCGTATTCTTTTATATACTCATCTGATTTAGCATAACGTTCAAAGCAGTATCCAACATAAAATTTGTTGACATAACTTATGTGCATTTACGTGTCAAAAAATAGTTTTTAGGTTCTATTTCATTTTTTCTTTTTGGTTTATGTAATTATTATTCACAAATTTCTGCCTTTAAAATAACATTTTCACTTAAATAACACATAGTAGAAATTCTATTATTATATAATTATATATATTACTGGGTGATTTACTTCATTCATCTGTTGCGCCAAATTCGTGTGTCATTAGCTGTGCATAGGGTATATACGATATAAGCATTCTATCATTTTACACAGCAAAAAAATATTGTGATATTACATCAAAATATCTGTATTATTTTAAGTAGTATTTGGTATGAGCTGTAAATTTACTTTGCAGTATGAATATTATTGTTAAAACTGTAATATTACACCAGGATATTTACGGTAATGGTATGGTATGGGCAGAGAGGAGAATTCGTGTCTGGACGTGATGAGTCACAGGAATGTTCATTGAAATGATTATGTCTTTTCATGCTGCAAAGTATGTTTTTCTTTACGTTTAGCATAATATAATTTTATTGTCAATCAATTATTTTCCTACATTCATCATCTCATACTTTTCTCTCTGAAGATTTTGGCAACATTTTTGCAGAAATATCTTCTGAAAAGCAGGTTGCTTTCCGAAATGACTTTTCTTACATGTAAACGTTTCTGGGCAAGTTACCAGTTATAAATAGCAAAACATCGTGTAATGTATTATGTAAATTTCCTTAGTGACTTGCCAAAATTACTGTAATACTTCAGGAGTACAATTACCAGCAATAATACTGTAATCTTTTTTTACTGTGATCTAGTTTACATTACATTAATATTAGAAGGAGAACTTTTAATTTAAAGATCTCTTACAATAATAAGGAAGTTACTCACTAGGCTACCACTTTATGCATCTCAAACCCTAATACGGTTTAGTTTCAGGATACAGCACTTCCTTCCTGCATTTTAAGTGGAGATGTTGAGTACTTCGTTCATAGACAGATGCGTTAATATTAGGAATGTTTGTTTGTGATACGACAAAAACTGTTTAAATTTTTATGAACTGCTGGACAAACGAACTGAACATAAGATATACAAGATTGTAAATGATATGATATATAGGTATATAAAATAGCATTTATGTACATATGCACTGCATGCCATATGTACTGAACAAAGTCGCTAGATTAATTCGTCATAAAATATTATGTTACCGTTTTTATGTTAGCTTAAAATAAAGTAGCGTTGAAGAAATCTGTTAACTGTGTTCGATAAGAACACATACGTTGCGCTAACATTTTTGTTTGAATTGAAAATATTTGGTGTTGATTTATGCGTGAGCACGTTATTTATGTTCCTTTAAAGTAATGTACAATATTGAGTTAATGCCATACTTTATGTTGTCGTGTTTTTACTACAATAATTTAGTGCCCAATGAATATTTTATGGTAACACTACTTTATGGATTGAATAAACTCATATACCCAATGTGTTGTTTATAGGTGACCTAAGAAATGTAGCAAGTTAACTCTCTTAGTGTTAAGTAAGTGCATTTTTTTCGTCTGTGCGTCTACGAATACAAAAAAAGAACTTGACAGTTTCATAAATAGGCAGCCGCCAATTTCGTAAGAAAATAAGGAAAAATTGCCGCATTCTAATTTGAAAACTCTATCGTTATAGCTGGATGTCATATTTAGCAATTTTTACCCTGTTAAGGAGTTTAGTTTATCTGTGAATCTATGACCGCTACAATTCAACCGACGTACCTAAAACTGTATATGCAGTACCCATGTATTGATCTCGTTCAGGTGTGAATCACTGAACAGAAGCCAATATTTGGGGTCATTGAATTCAAAACACAACCTACCTGCAAGATGTGAATGTAATGTAAAAAAAAAATACATACAACACGAAGTTAATACGTTATATAATATAGAGCTTCATTATTATAATTTTCACAGATGACTTTTAGTATTGAGAACGCAGTCATAATAACTATTTTCCGTTGAAAGTAGTGGCCTAGAAGATATTGTATTAACTATGGCATGCCCTAAGATTTAAATATCATTGTATAATTTAGGAGATACATATATATGAGCTAGGCTGCAAAAAGTATGGACAATTATCTGAAATGAAGGTAATATGTATATCTCAAAATTAACCATAGGACAATAATACAAGAAAACAGTGCAAACTATACTGCAGAGATCCTAATAATGATTAATTGTAAAAAACAAGAGGAAGAACTGAGAATGTAAAAAAGGAAAGTATTAAGAGCAATATTAGGTATCGTATCAAGATAATCTGCTATACTTGATTAATTTATTCATAACAAATCACGTAAACTTTCGTTTTCAGATCTTGTACTAATATAAAAATAGTTACAAGCTAGGATGGCGGGAATGAGCGGGAATATACGCTAAGAAGCCTAAAAAGCTCTTTTGTGAGCTTTAGCAAAGACACGACGGTGTTCCAAGCTGAAGTTGCTGCAATACACCATTGTGTCCGAGAAATAAAAAGATGTACCGAGCCAGGTAAAAGCATCGCTATCTTCTCTGACAGTCAGTCCACACTTAAAGCGATTAGCTCTACAAGCGTGGACTCCAAACTGATTTGGGACTGTGTAAGCGCCCTAAATAAGGTGTGAAACCAAAGGGAGCTAACCCTGGCCTGGTTCCCTAGCCACTCGGGCGTGAGGAAATGAGGCGGCAGGCGGGGTTCGTCAAGGCCATTCGTTGGAGCCGACCCCTCTTTCGGCACTACCAAATCGCAAATTAAAAAATCCATCAATGAATGGATACATAATCAGTCCAGAGAGTGGTGGCAAAAATCACCGGGACAAGGACAGGCAAAGGAGTTTTTAAGGAGCAGCGTCCTGAATTCACGAGAGATCTACTGAATAAAAACAAGAAGACTGTCAAAATGATCGTAGGTCTGCTGACTGGTCACTGTAAACTGAGTAGGCATATGTACATCAAAGGCCTGGCAGATGACGCAATCTGCAGATACTGCCAAGAGGAGGAAGAAACACCAATTCATGTGCTGTGCCAATGTGAAGGCCTGGTGAGGACAAGGTTTCTAATATTAGGGAGGAGAACCCCCCACCTAGTAGCTACACAAAGAAGCCGCTCTCAAAGATGATAGGCCTAATTAAAAGGGCAAAATTAGAGGGCGTCCTCTAGGAAAAAAGGGGATCACAATAGATCTGAACAGGTCGCGGTGAAACAGGTCGATAAGGCACCCCAATCCTGATCTAATCTAATCTAGGATACGGTATATTCTAATGAAAGCAATCTCATAATTAGATAACAGAGGAAATTCTCTTATGCTTAAGTAAGACATACGGTGTTTCAAATCACTAGTTCACTATATTTTTTTGGTCACTTATGGCAACCATATATGTGCGAAAATACAATATGTGCGAAAGATTGTTCTGCTATTTTGGTTAGAGAGCGTCCATCATAACAGCTAAAAACCGTCAAAATTTCTAATGGTAGATATATAGTATAGTCTAGGGAAGTGCTCCATTTCTCCAGTGACTTTAGCATGGATAGATTTAAATTTGTTATAATGTGAGAGTCTTCTTGAATCTAAAACCGAGTTTCCTCCACCACTTGCCATCTTCAAAAAAACGGTGGGAAGGAGTTTTACTTTGCTCGAAAAGTATACCAAATTTCCTACAATTTTAGTAAAAGAACTTTTTACTATAGATGGGAAAATAACAAGACAAAAGAACAATATTAAACAAGGGATGTCTCATGTCGCACATCTTTTTATTTTTTAATTTTATTGTCAAAATACATCAGAACTTTCTTTAAGGAATTAAACTTCCACCAAATTTGCTGGATTTTTTTTGTAGTAAATATAATACTATATTTATTAATTTTTTTTTTGTATTTTAAGTTATTAAAATTGGAAAATTTTCCTTTTCATATATTACGTTGATATTTTCTAGTCAAATTCTGAAAATATTTATTTTATCCCTTGAGAACTACTAAGACACTACAGTAATTTCTATTGCCACAATACATCTACATATATTTTGTAAACACAATCCGATAATTCTTAAAAACTGCTCCTACAATGTATCTTAACAGTTGTAAAACGAAAAAAAAAAACATTTGCAGGATTTTATTTGAAAATGTTGCGAACACAGCAAAAAAAGACGTTATATTTCTAAATCAGACCTAAAATATTCAAAAAATAAACCAAACATAGTAATCAAAAGGTGGTCAAAGAAGGGAAAGAAGTAGATACAATAATAGAGAAGTTTTTCCTTTTTTTTTGAGGGAGTTAAGAAAGACTAAGAAACATTTGGTATATTTTCCATATACCAAATGTTTCTTTATAATTAGCTAGATGCACATAGTTCGTATCCAATCTATATATTTCTTGTAATATCTTCACTACGACATGTTTCGCTCACTATATGGGCATCATCAGGTGTAGTACTTTATAAATTTCGTTTTCCGCCTGATAACGGACATGTAGTAATCGAAACAGGTGGTAAATATGATTAAGAGAAATACATTAATTGGATACGAACCATATGTAAGCAATTTCTATAAGTAGGTAACTGTTTCGGCATCTGCGCCGAGCCATTCTGAAAAATCATAAAGAATAATTCCATATTTAGGAAGCGATTATTTGTACCGAAAATTGGAAGCAACTTACGTATTTCAGATCAACACGACATTGTTTTTCTATTCATATTGAAAGCCACATATTATTTGAAGACTGTTTTTATGCTAAGGTTCTCCATCTCCAAATTCAAAGCTTTGGAAATCTCTTGCCAACATTATGATATTTTCATCTTCCATCCATAAAGCTGTCAGTTTACTATTACACAAGGGAAGATGTCAATATAAATACCAGTACAGAAAGTACTAAATAGTTCTGTAAATACCAATTACGTATTATGGGATTTTGTAACAACTTAGTTGAAAGACCTAAGGATGTAATAAAATTTCAACTTATGACTATTATGATATACTATAATATTCTAACAAAAGTATCTGAAAACGGTTTAGGTACTAATAAACCGATGCAAATACTTCCTAATGCTGCAGCAATACAAATACACCTATATCTATAGTATGACTGTTATTATTTAGAAAAGAAAAAACAATGTTTAACAAATTATTTTAAATTTTATCCACTCAAAGAATCTTGACAATCCGGTCTATAAATTCAGTTAATTATGTTTAGAGAAGGGTATCTTAAATATTTCCACCGTCGTCCAGTGTTTCACACATAAATCTTGCTCTGACATGTTAGTAGTATTGTCGTACACCTATAATTTTTTCGTAATAAATCCTATCTAAGTAAACTACAAATTGATATAAATCTTGCCTATTCATTAATAGTAATTTATGACGAGGCTCAACAACGTTCACATTCACAGCAACTTATAGCCTCTCACAAGAGATGCATACGTATCAAGCTACACCGTCTAAAGTTTGTACCTATGCGGCATACATGCAATGACCACGGGGGTTACTGAAAATTCAATTTCATAATCGATATTATGCAGTACCGGCTATCGATATTTAATCTAGATTACATGCACTACCAGGCCAGTCACATCTGTAAATGATACATGCCGGAGATAATGTGATTCCATGTTAATCCCGGATTGATAATATTCAAATTGCCCGTAATGATATACCGAAACGTTTTATTAAATGCGCGGCCGTTTATACACGCTCATGTATGTACAATAACTGCTTTTCCTCTGTGATTTATTAGGAATGTTTAAAATAACTATGTACTACCACACTGTGCGTTGCACTGCTCTTCTGATCCCGGATGATTAGCCTGTAATATCTCTGAAATTTATTGGTACTTAATAACAGACGGACTTAAAAAATCCTTTTGATTGCCTTCTTTGATATTGGTTGAATGCCGTATATGAAAGGAACTATTTAAATCTGTATTTAAGATACTAAAGAGATCCTCCTATTCAGAATCACATAAAAAGCAGGCAGTTGCTTAGGTCATCATTTACTTGCTGGTATTATTAATGCTTATAATATTTACAAATGCATATGCTATTGAATCTATTTATCGCATGTTATACGTCAAATAAAGACATTCATTTTTCAAATAGACGTGGTATGTAGTAGTTAATTTTGATTTACGCATCTCTGCTATTCAAATAAATTATACAGAAGTGGACATTATGATGATTTCCTTTTGACATTTTACATATAACAATAAATCACCTGAATTATTATTTAGTTTTACTTTTATACTGCCAAAGAAATGGGCATCCAACCTTAACTGTTCTATGTCTGTGGAGAGTTAAAATTAGGTTTTTTCGATGGATACATAGAACTATTTAAAGACATTAGAAGACTCCTGTATATGTTGGTATTAATATGAAAATTAAATTTAACTAAGTTAAACTACAACAAGAATAAAAAATGGTGAATGAACCCCAAAACACTAATAATGCAAACTTCCTTAGTTTTTGTTCTTAACTCAATACGAAAAGAAGTAAGTATTGGATTGAAATACACACAATGATAATGAAAGTGCACTGAGGAGCCGTGTTATTTATAATAAAACATATTTTGTCAAAGAAATTTAGTTAATTCAACAACGTTGTTGTTTCAAATAAACTGAGGTTAGGATTGCAATTTCAAGTCTTAGGCGAGTTAAAGGGGCGGCAAAAAACGTTTGTGCAAGTCTATTGTCTACAGGGGAAGAAAATTGAAAGCAAACGTGCAGGGTAAAGTCATACGGAATTTATTACTAGTTTATTTAATGCTATATTGGTGAATTTCTCTTATAACGCGTAAAAAAGTGTCCGAAAGTAAGTTAGTTACCATTGATATTTATTTTTGCTGAATGAATCTCTATAGACATCAAACTATTGTAATTGTTCTACTTATATCACTAGATACGTAGATTTTACTATTTCATTATTATTTATTTATTTATACTTAATAAGTGACTTATCCTGCATTATTGGTACTATAAAGAAATGGATGTGTATTTATTTGAAATTTTTTTCCTTAAAAATAAAATAGTAACTTTATATAAGCAACTTTTCAAAAGTAAGGTGATTAAGATAGCAATTAGGTATATATTTAAATAAATAATTTAAATCCTGAACCCAATCAAATACTAAACCTAAGCAACTCCTTTTGCTCTGTTTTTCAGTCAAGCAGCGTTGCAGCTTTGTGTAATAGGTTTTTATCTTTTCTAACACAATAGCAAAGTAACGAATTACTATTTTTAAATCAATAGAAAGTTCTAGCAACTTGTAGGTTGTATAAAATAAATAGGTGTAGTTATGCAAAAGCACAAGTATTCCAAATAACTATAGTTTGCAAAAATAGGACACCGTCAAAGAAGAAAAACATAATACGTAATACAGGTATACTAGTACAATAAATAATAATAAAACAACTGGTTTATTAAACAGAAAAAAAATTAAAATGATATGAAAAACTCTGTATAAAAACTACTATCACAGATTGCAAATATGCAATTTTACTCTTTTTTTACAGAAATGAACTCAATATACTTTTCACTCAAACCATATAATATAGAACAAATAGTTTGGGATAAATCTTTAAAGAAATCTACAACCGTAAGCCACCGTTTCAAATAGTTTTCGATATTACAAATAGAAGGAATGGGGTGCAAATTTACTTCAACTTTAAACCTTACTGAAAAATAGAGGATAATAATTACAAACTATAGGAGCCAATTTTTTATGAGAGTTGATTTACGAATCAAAAAATACGTGCTAAAGATACTACCTTAACAGCATGATTGCTTTCGTTCAATAAATTGTTTAGTTCACACTTATTAGCTGTACAGAATATATTTCGTCTTGTTGGTATATCTACATATGTAATAAACCCATTTATCGCCTATTAAAATTATATTATGCGGTATCAAAAACGAAATTCGTTATTTATTTCCTGATGCAGTCTAAAATCAAATCAATCAAATGCTGATGTACACTTAGAAAAATACGTGCATTGATTCAATGGTAAATTGAAACAACAAGTTTTGTTTAAATACGGTAAAGAGCTTTTTTTTATTTAAACGAATATAAAGATTTTTTTTTTCTTGTTGGTTAAAAAGTGAAATTTTGTTGAAGTAAACACCGATTTGTGTTAATATGTAACACCATAGGTATACTGGCAAAATATAGAATATTTGATGCTAAACAATAATTGTTTGATATTAGTAGTATTTTACTTAAGTCAATCAAACATTTATTGTAAAACTAAATAATTATTTTATTCATCCTGAATATGTTTTATTTAAAGCAACAGTTTTTGATGCATTAACTAAATAAACACAATTGTCAATCTAACCTTAAAATATCAGTAAAAATACACCATTTTTTTTGTTGTTGCATCGAATGAAAATCTTGCAAATCTTACAAATCTTATTTTTACAGACCACAGTTCCCACAACCAAAAATTACGAACCGAGGTTCCTCTTTGCATGGTGGGCAATTGCGGCAGTTAAGCCCAGCCCTAGGTGCGGTAGAGAAGCTCCGTGCTAAGACCACCACCTCAATGTTCACAAGACAGCCTTTATGCTAGATAAATATGAAATTGTCTCATCTTCATACAAATCATATAAATGAATCCCAAAGCCATCGTCATGATTTTCGTTGTGCGCCATCTTTCGGTCGAGTGACAGTGGCACTTCGAACATCGATTGGTAGTACGCTAACGTTAATACCACCTCTCGGTAATCACAAAATTCGACGGTTCGCCTGTAAAGAAGTAGATAGCGCACGCAAATGTCTGTTATGTCTTGCATTTATCATGAATCTGTTAAAAATGTTACCTCGCTAACAGTAATAAGCAATTCGCTTTAATATAATTTCAATGTTAGACGGAACGGGAAAATATGTTGTTTTAACGCACACTGTATCCAATACAAAATAAGATTTGCTCCAACAGTTTTTCTATTTCTTTTATAATTTTTATGTTATGCAATTACATTAAAATGTTAACCTAAATTTTATTTCGATTTTACAATTGTATTTTTGTTGAAATTACTGACTATGTATCTAGTTCAGCCTAAATAAAATAACAAAACACGTTTTGTTAAATCAATGTATGTATTATATATTTTTTTTCTGAGTGTAGTAATTAATTTTCTTACTATTTAGTATCATAGCAATGTTTTGTACCTCACATAAGTAGAAAGTTTCATATTTTGCTATTATACAAATAGCTTATTCAACAGACACCACTAACACCTCTGGTGGAACAGCAGGTGAGTACCTTATATGAGCTAACATATAACAAGAGAAAGGCGGAACTTTACAATTTCATTCCTTTTAGACTTCTGAAAACATTCTGATGATTTAATATACCAAACAATTTCAGCAAAGTGATTAGTTTAGAGTGATCATCAATTGCAGGTTTTTACAACCATTACCCAATTTCTAACGTGATTAGATGGTATAGCATTTATACAGTGATCGGCAGAAAGTGAGTCGTATATGGGATTTTTTTTGTCTTTGAATTTAGTAGATCCTTTTTCTTACACATTCCCTGTGCATGTCTTGAAACTAAATAACACTCGTCAAATCTGCCGAAAATTTAATTGTATACGAGGGATGGTCAAACATATGAAACTACGCAAGAATAAAGTATCTCAGTTTTTGGGTTTAGAAGATTATTTTATTAATAAATGTTGTTTCAAATTCAACGCTATATTCAAATACGAAATTTAGCTTAATTTTAGAAAAAATGAGGAATTACCCTGTATACAAAATTGATTGAGATCACTCAGCAGTCATATCCTATTTTGTGTATAATTTGTGAGAGCAAATCAGACATACTATGTCAAATTAGTTAGTATAATTTGTTTTTATAGCCTTGAAAAGTAAATATTCCAACTGAGAATTATTTTTGCTGCACAACTTGCTTTGTTTTGAAATAAAACAAAATAATTACAACATTTCTCATGTGTTTTTTGTACCAAAAGATTTAAATGTTTCTTTTTTCCTCTTCGAAGTTACTCAAAGAATTCCTGGCCTTTAAGATCGCCTATTCCCAGTATATTTTCTTTTTTTGGGCTACATAAAAAACAACGTTTATAAATTTCGACAATTTAGAAATATCCGACATTTAGAAAATGTAATTAGACAATATACGGAAATCAATCCTGTTTTTTGTGGAATATTGCTAAGAGAATTTAATACTACATCGATAAAATGTTTGTTAAACGGAAAACAAGATCAATGTTTATTCTTTACGTTAATTTAACATCTGTTGTTGACATTATTGCAATGGCATTGTGTTTTATTTCTTCTTTTACTTGTGATGATCAATATTAATACGTCATCAATCATCAAAAAGAAAGACGAAGTTAAACTAATTGTGACTTTCTAACAATTACTAAAAACTAAAATTTCAATTGGATGTTTTTATATTGTTTCATTTGAAAACAAAACATATTTGTGCAGCAAAATAATTTCCGCATTTTGAAGTTTTCCTTTTCAAGGTTATAATATTTTTGAAACTAACTAATTTGACATAGTATGCATGGTTTTCTCTCAGAGAGTAGATACAGAATAAGATATGACAGATGTATGATTTCAATCAATTTTGTACACAGGGTAATTCCGAAGAAACGATTAAATTTCATTTTGTTTAAGATGCTTATTCTTGTGATCTATATTAGGCATATTTATTATTTACTAAACATTTACTGTTTACCTACGAACTGGAGATTTTTATTTTATCCTGTTTTATAGTTATTCTTTCTTTTAACAATAAATCGGATCAGTGAACATTGAAACACTCTTTCAGTAACGGCAATAATAATTAAATGTATATCGGATTTAGCGATTTGGCCTGAGCGCTGACCCAATCGAAAAAAAGGTCGCACATGACGTATAGTCGGATTTTAATAATTAAAGTCGACACCGAAATGTAATCTACATCCCAGAATTTGGTATTAACGGTAATGCAAAAATCGCCTCTATTCACACTATTGACGTTTAACCATTGTTGGAACGCACAACATGATGATAAAATATCGCAAATTATTTATGGCTAATGCTTCGCCACAAATCATTCATCAAACGGTTGTTTTTGCAGAGACTCCGTAGGGGGTTGATAACGTCCCAGCCATCCGCAACGCTGCGGTTGCCAAATTGAAAATTTAAAGTGCAACACCGTGTTTCCGTTCGGTGACGTATACATGGCGGGGTTATAAAAATACGTGAAACACCGCCACAAACCCACACACGTGCGCATATCCAGACACCGCGCTGCCACGTACTACATGGCCAGGGTGAGCAAGCTGAGGAAATAAAAAGGAAACAATCGGAGCAAGCCAAGGGAACGAACATCGGCCCTTCGGGCGACGTTTCTTGTTTGTCAGATAGTCTACTACTTATTCCGGCAACAAATATCACAGACTGTTTGAATTCCCAACCTCTTACCGTCAGAAAAAAACTACTTTATCATGTTAGGGGGTTAGAAATTTATGTGCATTTTATTTGAATTTTTCAGTAAAGTTGGCGGATAAAGTTGTTTTTATGTCTTAAACAAGAAGTTCGACAACTGAATCGTTAATCAAGCAGACGACGGAGCGCCAATCGTTACAGGGCGATGATGGAGCGACTTATTCGGCGTTTCTCTGGCGATATGGAATTTTCAAGTAATTTCAAGTAATACTTCAGATAACTTTAACTGAGGGCCGGCCCACCCCCAACAACCGAAGAACTTTGAAGTCATTGTGAGTTGAGAATTTTTGAGGAAAAGCAAATATTTAAAATGGAATATTTAGGAAAAGGATTGAAATTTCCCAACGGTTTCACAAACTCACTTTGAAAGTATTATGTTAAAAGGAAGTTCCTCTCACTTTTATTCATAAATCTTTTTACCATTCCGACTTTTCGATTTGACGTTGAACGAGGATGTTTGACGTCAAATCGTAAGGTCGGAATTAAAAACTTCAACAGCATAAAGACAACAAATTTCTTGAAATCGATGGTATCTAATCGATGTCTACCACGTAGAAAACTTCGAGTATGGAAAGTTAGTTTAGTGAAATAGGAGAACCGCCATTTTCACGGCAATTTCTGTACTTGTAGAATTTAACGTATGTTTAACGTATTTGCTACTGTAGGCCAGCAAAACTTTGCTTTTATATATTTAGAACATCATGACGTGATGAATTGCAGTTTTGTAATACAATTTTGACTTAAATCTACAAGTTTTTCCTGAGAGATATTAATATTTTTCTTAGTAATATTACAATGTTAAAGATGTTTTTCTAAGAAACAGAAATTTTTCCATTAATATTCACGTAAAACATTTTGTATATTTACCCCCATTGAATGGGGAAAATTATCCAAAAAGGTGATTCTTACCAAGAAAAATTACTTAATTTTTTAGTGTGTGGGCGAGTTTTTGACAGATAATGCTGAATTAATTCCAACGTGCATGCAAGTTGTTTTGGATATTCCATGTTTAAATTGTAGCAAAGTGCGTAACAGATTTAAAGCAATAAAAGAACAACAGCTGAGCGTAAAATCTGCTTTTAAAATTTCTACAATCTTTTTTTTGGATTTACACTATTGTTTTAGACAAAATAAAAACTGACTGTATATTCCTGAATACGTCTAGCATAGGCATATAAAAGCGCTGCCGGTGAGATTCTTCTGACGCTATTGTAACCAACATTCCATCGCATCTCCGCCAATGCTTGTCCAAGCTAAGGTAAGAAAAGAAAAGAGAAAGGAGTATCAATCTCGTAAAAAAAAGGAAGAAACCAGGTTCATCTCACCTGAATGAAAACCGAAAAATGTTAATGAGTCTCTACCTAACCCTGAAACGAAAACAATACCGCAAAGAAAGGAAAAAGGGAAATAAACCGAAAGTGAGAAACGTAACCAAATCACTAAAGGTAACAAGAAGGTTACAAGATACTTCTAGGTAGATTCTAAAGCTCCATCGTAGACCTCAAAGAACTCCAGTAGGAGTTCCAACGAGGTAGCGTCAAGATTATTAATGACGGTTATAGATAAACGTCATCTGGAAGAATCACTGAAACAAGAACAGATGTCAGGAAGAACTACGTTGTTATATAACTTGGCGCAGTGGCCAAGAACAGATGGACCTGACATAAGAATGACTCGTGGTTGCGATGTATGATTCCCTGATTGGAAGACATCAATTTTCTGCAACTCACGAAGAACCACTTTACTATAAACTATAAAATAAAATTTCCCGTCGAATTATTTGCGACATAGTTTATTGATATACTTTGCAATAGGTATCGAGTGGAATGCAAACTATTTTACTTTTAGACTCTTGAAATGAGCAGTGTCGTATAAAATGGAGGTATACCTATAAAAAAAAAATATTAATTGAAAAACAAATATATTTGAAATCCAGAATCACTTGCAGATGCTTAAATCAACGTTAGATTGGAAGAAAATAATTTAAATCTCAAACTAGACACCAATGTGTTTCTTTCACTTCCATTCGATTGGAAAATTGGTATTTGGACATATTTTAGAAATTGAGATATTTCCTTTTATTAAGTCAACAGTACATTCTATTAATATGCCTGCAATTGTGAGATCAGTAATTACTCCAAAAGTAGATTAACAAAATCATTTGATTTGTATTGCACATGCTATTTGGTACAAAAGTATTCAGATGAGGCGTTTCACAAAATAATTCGATAGTTAGTTTTAATTTAGTAGTTGCGAGTGAAGGAAAAGCTAGAAGGAAAGCGACAAGTAAAGCGGTTTGATGAACTTATGATGAACAAATTTGGTAACATATAGCCTAATTTAATTTTCCCCGTGAGAATGGTTAAAATTGTAAATCAAAAAAAAATTGTCGAAATTTTAAGCTAGATTTGATACCCTGAACGCGAGACAAGCGAATTACAACACTCGAAAGGCCTTATAGATGTATCAAGTCTGGACAATCTGCAGTCTGGATGCTTGAACCTATAACTTTATGGTACCTAATCATGGAGCTCTAAATGTGTAAAATCTAATCAAAGTAGTTCAAGTAAGTAGATATTGCATCATTTGTATACAGATAAGCAGCTTGTGTATCTATCGAAGGTAGCACCAGCAGCTAGTACAGCCTAGAGGCTCTAATATCTAGTTTTTAGCCTAAAGATTTAGTAATTAAAGCTTCTGTTTCCTTATATAAAAAAGGTACACGTATTTTCAAATAATTAATGTTTTCTTAAAATCCTTTAAACTTTAATTTAAATTAATTATTTGATGATTTTCACATTGTGAATTTCAATTTAAAAATACACGTATCTATTCACAATAGAAAACCATTTAAATCACAGCTTCAATTTTTGTCACCTAACTTGTTAACAGTTTACTGTATACCGCCAGTTCACAACTCTCTATATTTACCATAATTTCTTATATACAAATAATAATCTAAACGAGAAATAAAAATGTATGGTACATAATACTGTTGGAATGAACGTAGTTACATTCGTCCGTATAGCTATGACTGAATATTGCAGTTCGAAGCCAGAGAACGAATGAAGCAAATGCTCAAGGTTGCTTTCACGACATGAACGATTACATTTCATGAAGGGCAGGGGAAGCAGCTCTGTTCACAACACGACTTTTATAATAGGTTACAGTTAAATTTTTAGACAAATAAGTTATTATAATCTATTGTTTTCCTAAGTACATACAAACTCGTTACTACACGTTTATTCTCGTGAAGGCATTGCGAAAGATCTATTTCATGCGCAAGCGCTTCATTCGTACAATGAATGAAATAGACTGCTTAAAGTCGTATTATGAAGCAGGCGATCTGTCGTGAATAATAATAAAAGTTATGTTCTCAACACTAGTTCATACATACCATAACAACTGCTCTTAGTTGATATGCTTTCTACAGTATATAAAAACTAATAATAAAGACAAATTTGAGGATAACTTTTAAAAACCAGCTAATAATTCATCTGAATAAACAACAAAATATAATAAATTAGTTACTAAACTCCATATGGTGCGGAATTATATTTATAGATTTTGAAAATATATGGAGTTAAGTCTCATTAATAATTTATCTACAGAGAAGATAAAATATTACTGTAAAGATGCTAATTGCTAGAACAAGATGATGATTAACACCGAGGTAGTCGACCACACCTTAAATACCTAATTAAAGGTGTAAATATTTACGTTTACTCAACAAAATTAACAGACGAACCGAACATGCAAATATAAAATTTCATGTTCACACTCGTGTTTATTCAGTCAAGCCATTTTCAGCGCTTTATTTATTGTGTCGGCATTTAATCGACGAGCAGCGATAAAAGCAATGATGAATATACTCTTAACTTACATGCCACTTCAATCGTTGCCGGTTGGCTCTTGCTGGTTCCTCTGGCACCGTTGCTGGCATAACATTCGCACTTAAATTTGTCTTTGCCAAAGTATTCTTCCACTTTATCTCTGGTCACGTTAATTTCGGCCTCGGTCACGCGCATACCAGACTGCGGTTCGACGATGGATTCCTGATGCGTTTCGATGCTGCGATCGCCGTTGCACTTGAAGTAGATTTCGAGGGAATTCGCGGCTTTGCAGTAGAGGTGGGCGGGTTTATTTTTGAAGACGTACGCGTTTTTCGGCTCTTGGATAAAATACGGGAAAGGATCCTTGATCGAAAGTAAGGAATCGTCCCGTTCTTCTGAAGATTTGGTTGGCGAAGCGTTTTCCAATTTATCGTCCACCAGTTCATCTGTAAAAGAAACAACGTCTGAAGAAAAAATAACAATGTGTAAGTATGTTGTTATATTGTAAACAAGACACTGTTCACATAAGTTTAATAAGTTAACTAACAAATTATCCTATTAACGACAAAAAAATAAAATAAACGAGCCATATACCGGGTGTCCAGCCTAAGATGCAATGGTCCATAGCCGATTTATTATTGTTTTTTTTTGGAAAAATGTTTCAAATAAATGTTGCCTCGAATCATATTCTACACATTTTAAAATTAGTTTCAGTAATGGCGAACTTCCGGTTGTACCGGAAGTAGATACTAACTTTATTATTTTAAATTAAACACCCTGTATATTATTGTACTTTTGGATTCCTTGTTAGATTTAAATAACAATACGTTAGGCATACATTGGGGCTAAGTTGTACCGTTTCCGAATTACATGACGTTTATCGAAAAAATGACATTTGCAATGTTTGGAAATATCTCCGGAAATACGAAAGTTAGAAAGATGCGGTTTTCAGTTTTCGCTTAATCATGAAACAGTACACGTCTTTTATATTAAAATTGTTGCGTTTAAATTACAGAATTATTAAATAGGGCTCTGTAATTTTCGAACTCTAAAATTATGGATAACTTGATTTTTTTTAAATTGAATGGTATACCAATTTTTACATAAATGGATGTAAAATTTTATTTTCTTTCTATTTTATACGGGTGTCATTGTATCTATATCCAAAGGTTTTGGAGATATTGCGACTTTTCAGTTTTTTACGATAGATACGCCGGTGCTTCGCAACCGGCCACCTTCCCCTCGCAATTCACCAGGCTTGCAACTGGCAGCAGTAATACTGACATGCTTAGAAAATGGCCAGCAGAATACAGTAAGACCACTGGAAACAAACAAAACTTGAAATTACAACAAAAAAGAAAACACAACATTGTGAACTTTTTCGAGAAAGTGATGTTTTCAGACGAAGCTACCTTCCACAAAAATGGATTTGTGAATCGTCACAATTGTCGTTATTATGACACACAAAACCCCCATTGACATATTGCAGCACATAGTCAGTACAGAAGGTCAGTGAACGTGTGGGCAGGTGTCATTAGACAACATATCATAGGCCTCTTCTTTCTAATGGGTTCTAATGGGTAGGGTTTATATGGAATTTCTTCAGAATAATTTGGGCGTTCAGTCAGACAATATTCCGTTAGCTACTCGTCAGCTGATGTGGTTCCAACACGATGCTCCATCTCCCAATACTGTCGAAATTTTGTCAGCTTTTGGATGTGTCTTTTTCAGACCGCTGGATTGGGCGTGGAGGACAGATGACAGATGGCCTCCGAGATCACCAGATCTTACAAGCTGCGATTCCTTTTTATGGGGTTTCATTAAAAATGAATTCTATGAGACGCCACCAACAACACCTGATGATACGCATCAGAAATGTTCAAAAGTGTTTGCAAAAGCGATTTCAATTATTTAATGTAATATTGTTGTACAAATTCTCTGTATAATGACGGCAGTAACATTTAAAGTGTAACATGTTGGGAGCAAGACGCTCGATGTGTATGTACGCCATTCATTGGACAGAGTAATGTAGTTCTAAAAATGTTCTGATTTATGGATATACCAGTAATGTTGTGTTTTCTTTTATCTTTGCTATGTTCATTTCCAACGCGCTTCAGTAAATTCTACATTTTTTAATTTCAAGTTTTGTTTGTTTCCGGTAGTCCTATTGTGTTCTTGGCCATTTTCTAAGCATGTCAGTATTATTACGGCCAGTCCCAAGTCTGGTGAAATGCGAGGGGAAGGTGGCCGGCGCTTCGCAATTCGTATCTATCATGAAAAACTGAAAAATCGCGAATATCTCCAAAATCTTTGGAGATAGACCCAATGACGCTCGTATAAAATGGAAAGAAAATAAAATTTTACATCCATTTATGTAAAAATTGCTATACCATTCAATTTTAATAAAATCAAGTTATCCATGATTTTAGAATTCGAAAATTACAGAGCCCTATTTAATAATTCTGTAATTTAAACGCAGCAATTTTAAAATAAAAGACGTGTACTGTTTCATGATTAAGCGAAAACTGAAAACCGCATCTTTCTAACTCTCGTATTTCCGGAGATATTTCCAAACACCACAGACATTGCAAATGTAATTTTTTTCGAAAAACGTCATGTAATTCGGAAACGGTACAACTTAGCCGCAATGTATGCCTAACGCATTGTTATTTAAATTTAACAAGGAATCCAAAAGTACAATAATATAGAGGGTGTTCCATTTAAAATAATAAAGTTAGTATCTACTTCCGGTACAACCGGAAGTTCGCCATTACTGAAACTAATTTTAAAATGTGTAGAATATGATTCGAGGCCACATTTATTTAAAACATTTTTCCAAAAAAAACAATAATAAATCGGCTATGGACCATTGCATCTTAGGCTGGACACCCGGTATGTATTACAGAGATCGACGTTTCGATGCATGCAGAACGCTGAAAAATGAAAGAACTGAAGTCGACGCATTAAGTTACAACTGAAAGCAATTAAACTTTTTGAAACATCGGAAAGAAAAAAAAAACAGAGACTTTCCGCTTTCAACGATATCGCGAAGCGTGGTTAATGATTGAAGAAAAAAAGTTAGGAATTGATATAAATTCTTCTCCTAAGTTGAGAACATCTCAATTTTCTTGCAATTTATTTTAGCGGCTCCCCGTATTTTTTCCCACCCTCATTCCTTTGGTGTCCACCGACGCCATTATATCTTATTTATATTCATTTCTATTAAGACGTATTTGAATTTAAATGGTTTTTGGGGCTAAGTGAAATCATTCGTGAACTTTTTAAAACCCGTTTAAATGCATTGAAACGGGCGAGAATTCTCCAAATATTTGGTTTTCATTTCGAAAACAAAGTTAGAGGCGATGAGTTGAATCTGAAAACCGCTACCCCGTGTATGAGAGAAATTATTTTCCCTGTCAAGGCTTTTTGTTTCCATCGCGTCTTTCTAATGTCCACACGGTCTCGCACAACCCTCGCGGTATTCATTCACTTTTTAATCTCGCGCGGACGCAAACACAATCATAAAAACAATGAGGTGAAAAGTGTAAAGGTAATGGCATCGAATTAATGTATGTGTTTATGTTACACGAAGTTGAAGTATCTATTGCTGCCATTACGGCGTTAAGTGGAAATTGAAAAGCTTTCAGCACGTGGAATTAATGCTCGCGGTCGCAGACTGTATTAATAATTGAAACTGCGAAATATTAATTTCATGGCGGTATTCGCATAGGTGTAAAATTTATACGTGTTGACTAATCGTTTGAACCGCTTTTACATGCAAATAAAGTTTTCATAATTATTTAAACTTTAACTATAAAGGTTTGCCCATGAAATATGTGTTATAAAAGCACTGATTTTTATTTTGATTTTAAAAGTTAATGTAATAGTATATTACCTACATGCGAGGTGCAAAATAATTTATATCCCGACACTGGAATAAAATAAGCACTGAGGAGAATATACTGTTATATTGGCAAATATGTTAAATATGTTAGAAATTGAAATATTATTGTTCCAAAATGATTACTTATACACACTTGATATTATTGATATGTATGTAATATCGAAAATAGTAGTTATTTTATGTATATTGGTCAATATACTTTGCCAAAAGTCATGCAAAATCATGTCGAATTAAAATCACTAATAATTAGATACTTAAATGCTGAGTTGATATTTGATGTTTTTGACGATTGACAGAAACGTCTACCCAAGGATGAAAGTAATTACTTTCAATTCAAGAAAAAAAAATGATATTACAAGGGAGGTGAAAAAAGTTTTATTACAGTGGAGGTGTCATGTTAAACGACGCGTCGGGTCTAGGTCAGTCAGATCCCGATACTGGAATGCAATTTCTATCAAGGATAGTACATTATATTATTCACAGTCATCCTAAACATATTTGAAATTAAAGTACTGTAGTTCTGCAACTCATTACACACACTCGGTGTCGTTGATATGTACGTCACGTCGAGCATAGTAGTTGCTTTGTTTATATATGTCAAAAATCATGTCGAATTCACCTCATTTAATAGCCAATACATTTAACGATTTGTTTGGAGAGTTGTCTTATTCTTTCAACAGAAATACAGTGGACATCCCATTGGTACAAGATCACATTAAGCATAATCCGAACAGCATGTTTTTTTTTTGCGTTTACAAAACCTGTAACAATTTCTCTATTTCACAAACTAAAGAGCAAACATTTTCCAGCTATAGATCAAATATCTGGGGAATTACTAAAAGACGCCAAACATGTGTTAGTAACATCAATCACCGATTTAATTAATAGCTCCTTTGAAGCAGGTATTTTTCATGAATGTTTTAAAAAGTCATTAGTCATATCACAAAAAAACGTAAAGTGAGTGAGATGTCTAATTACAGACCTATCTCCCTTGCTTATTCTATAAGCAAGATCTTGGAGTATGCCATGCAAACGCGACTCCTCTCATTCTAAAAAAGAAAAAAAATATAACATTATATCTGACTGCCAACATGATGGCTTCAGGGAAGGGAAATCCCCCATTACAGCAATTATAAGTATGTATGCGCATATAGCATCGCAAATAGGGAATATACAGCTTCCTTTGGGCGTATTTAGTGAGTCGCGCTTTTGACTATATTGAGCACAGTTTTCTCCGTCAGAAATTAGAATTTATCGGTATTAAAGGAACCGCACTTAAGTGGTTTTCTGACCTATCTACCTAAAATGCAATTGCTACAAATTTCAATAGTCTAAAATAATAAAAAATAAATATTTGCTTCGAATTTATTGCCAGTAACGATAGACGTACCGCAGGGAGCCGTCCTAGTACCAGTTTTGTTTTCAATATTCATTAATGATAATATTACTTTTTTGGGAAGCTATAAAATAGTCGTATACGCAAATGATGCTGCCGTTGTGATTAACGATTTCGCAGCTACCATTCAAACAACAACCAACTTTATGTTAGATAAGTTAAATACTCGGTTTGTTTCTAATAAATTAAGTTTTAATGCATCAAAAACAAAGCGCATTGGTTTTAATTTAAATTCAGCTTGTACTTTACCTCAACTGGGTTTTACCATTAGGAATGACACTATGACCGAAATAAAGTCACTAAAAATGCTTGGCATACATTTTTCCTCTGATTTAAAATGGCATGTTCATATTAATGAATTAAACTCTCGAATTTCCGAACTTGATGGAAAATAAAACAGTTTCCAAAGAAGATTTTTTATCAACAAACACCCATGTCCAAGGATTTCCACTCATTTATTTCCCACGAATTACATTGAGTCACTACCCCATTCAAGTAAAGTCGAATCCTAGGATACCAGAATATCGTACAGTTGCCAGATGATAAATTAAAAAGTTTCAAACAAAAACTACATACTTGATGGCGTAGAATCCGAATCTGTAATACAAAATGGGGGCTCCCATTTAAGATTTCAAAGTTGCCCCCCTCTCACTCTGGAGGGGGCAGGGGGGTTCGAGTTCGGCATCATTCAGTGAGCCCCTACATTATAACAAATCTTATTAGGATCTTTTTTGATTTGACGCAGTGTTTTAGAGATATTCCGATGTCAAGATAAAAAGCTCACCCTGTATACATATCTTTGTTTTCTTCTTATCTGACTGTATCCCATAGGTTATTTATATTTCTTTTTTGGGAAATAAACATTGTTAATATAATTAAAACCACTAATAATTCGGTACTTAAACGTTGAGCCGACAGTTGATTATTTTTGAGGATTATCTCTGTAAACTTGTCAATTGTCATATCAAGATGTGACAACTGACAAGTTTCGGAATTTTATATAAACTATAGCATTAGAGAGTTATTTGAAGTGGCTTATTTCAAATGAAATGCCTATATGTAAACAGCAATAATTACTGCAACGATTATTCTAAGCAAACTTACGATTAAAGCTTTATAAAAGATGCTTCTCAGCTTTTTCAGAACACTTTAGTAGTTTGTAATTTTTTTGTAATAAGAAACAAAACTAGAGAAGATTAATTATATTAATATCCTGTTACGATCAATCTTAAGGCTTATAACGTAATGAGATTCTTATTTGACATTTCTGTAGTGTTCTTGAACAGCTTTATTACTACCAACGTAAATTAATTCTAATTGCATCATTTACCATCCCATGCCAGGAAACTGGTTTACTATAGCATTACTGACGCAGATCTAGAAAATGTTAGTGACATGCATTATGATTAATCTATACACAAGCTTTTATTTATTTTGCCAAGCTTATGTGAAAAAGTTAAGGTGCCGCTCCAGTCTCGCAGATTAGCGTTAACATTAATAAATTTCCGAAATTATTACCAGATTTATGAGTCGATTATCCATACGAGTACCCACACAATAAAACCACAATTCGGAAACGCAATCAAGAAAGGTAATACAGCGCAATATAAGGGTTCCTTTTCGTGATGGGATCTTTAATTAGCTGCTGCGCACTAATTGTAAAATATTGCTCGGTAATTCATGAATCCCAATGCCCTTCTTCTGCAGTCCTTTCTTTCCCTAGGTAATTTATTATTGATATAATAAATAAAGCAGCTGCCCAGGTTCGTATATGCATACATAATGAAGTTAATGAGATATTTTAAGAACTAATAAGTCACCGCGCTGTCCGACAAAGGGCTGCGTATATGTGTTCAACTCGAGAACATGAAATAGGTAATGCTTATTTGTCGGCATCCCGACTTTATGTTATTGTGTTGTATATTTATTCTCACTCCTCTTAACTGGAAATTTCGTGCGTGCTTATAGAGTTTCGTTTATTGTATGTATGTATCCTAGAAGCTGGTACCCATCTTTTGATACTAACATGAAGTTTGTCAAGCGGAAATATCGGTAGTCTTGTGTTTATCTTGAAATAAAACAGCGGATGTATTTACAACGCTAACTTATTTTCATTGTATGTAACAGCTATTATATCAAGATACTATATTAAACTTTTAAGAATGGCGTTCAGATATAATTTGCGGCAAATATTACTTAATAAGTCAAACAGGCTATTATTTATATATGACTATACTATAAAAGTTTATTTGAATGGATGCGTTAAATAAAATAAGCAACAACAATTTCTTACACATTATTGGTGTTTGCGATCTATACTTATGACCACAGTTTGTATTAATGGTGCGCATTACAAGCGCATAGCGACGATCTGTGCAATTTGCTCCTAATGTCAAAATATTCTTTAAAATCATAGCAACCATTCTCAGTTAAAATTCTAACTTATTTGGAAGAGTAGCAAAGTTATTCATCTTATGCTTATTATATAAAAATGTATTCTAAAACTACACGTTACTAATGTATTATGCTTTGATTTTTTTTGTAATATGGGTTACTGAAAGTGAAATATGTAATATTATTATTCAAATTAAGAACTCAAAATCAACAGGTTTTAATGATACATAGATTGAAATTATTATTAAGCATGCTGTTTATTTAAAAGCTATATTATTGTCATATTCTTTATGAATCTGTCATATTTGGGATGTTTCCAACGTGTTTACAGGTAAACAAAATTATATTAGTTCAAGAAAGGGGAGATGCCACAGATATTTTCAACCATCAACCAAATGTATTGTTACCAAAATATTTGAAAACGTAAGATGCAAATGGATTGTTTCCTTCTTCAGCAAATACTGATTAATTATTATATGTAAGTATAAATTCGTTTCATGTCTGTGCGCCCATCGTGCAAAGAGCTGGAAATATTGAGGAATTCGGCTTTTTGCATCCGTTTGTATTAATCTGATAGCCATTCGAGCTGTATTTAATGACAATATGAACACAGGAAGTCACTCAAATATAAAATTGAAGCAAAAAAGATGACGTGTTCTCGTTACACCCATAAAACGCATCTCCAGCGTAAAAGTGGGAGAAATTACCATTGTTTCCTTAGTATTTCGTAATAATTAACTCATTCTGTATAGTATACCATACAATGTCATGTAATTGTATAACAGTTGATGTATTATTAGCTAAAATGAGGTGAAGATTCACCACGACTTCTTACAGTGTTTTATCAAAGTAAAATTATAATTACTAGCTTTTAATATTCCATTGATATAAGTCACAATCAACAAAGTCATACATCTGCTAGTTGGTAAAAATAGTTAGATTTTATCATAATTTATTTATTGTTTACAGGAAGTATGATTTGGATTTTTAGCTAAAACGTACAACTATTAGAAATAACTGTCAAAATAATCTATGGCCGATATCCTGTATCCTGGATTTCTATAAATACGATAAGTGTTTAATGAATTTAATGAAATATATTGTCAATAAATATAGATCGCTTTATATGCAATATTGGAATAATAAATTCTTCAAAATTTTACATTTACTTTATGCTTCGTTTCAACAAAACATTTGCTTTTATCAAGCTTAGTAATTCTTATATAAAAATCATTTTTTTAAAAATAATTTTTCAACAAATTTTGTTAATGTAACATGAATAATTTGAATATTAATTACCGCGGAGAAATAGTATTAAAGTAAAACATTACAAGATGTTAGTAATGTGAATAAGCTTGCATATATAAACATATTATCGATCTGAGTGCATAAAGTTGAACACGATCTGTTTTCTACAAACGAAAAACGTTATAAGAGGTGTACGTTTGATTACTCGAGCGATAACTGAGGCAAAATGCTACTTGTTCTATCACAAAACTAAATGAGTGTTACGTCCTTAGAGAGAAAATTATCTAACACCATCTATAGGTAGGTAAAATACAATACAATATGATTATTCTCTACTTAAAATTGTTAAATGCTAACGTCGCATCTCACTCATGACAGATGCTGTAAAAGACAAAAAGGCCATAAAACAAAACACATAGAATTAATTTGAGATAACTAATATACCCCTGAAGACGTATTATGTATACCTTAGTAATTAAGGTATACATAAGAGAAGAAGAAATCAAAATAACAAAAACGCTGTAACACTTGGTGTAATAACTAATATAACGACAAGAAGTATGATTTATATTGACAGATATTAAACTGCGATGATGTCTATAAACAATAAATTTACTAAATGACTTTTATTATGCGTGGTGCTTTCTATTTACCGTCTGCCTCGCCTCACTCCAGTTTTGTGCGTTAAGTTACGAGCTACTTATCACTAACAGCAAAATCCGCCGATTAAATGAGTTCAACGTGAGTAGTTCGTAGCTTAACTCACAAAACTAAGGTAGGTGAAAGATGATGATAACTAGAAAGCAACTAATATACACAAATAATTAATGTTATTATATGTTATAATAACTTGTATTAGCTAATTGATGTTACGCTTCCTTGACGTTTCTGATGATAAAAGCAATTAACAAACGCTTTACAAATATTCTAGCGCCTAACAGAAAATATGATTGTTAGTGTAGCAGATACATAATATAATACACCATGTTGTATTTCTATCAAAAAATAAGATACATTTGTTTTAGTGCAGTATACTTCTTACACCATCTATTTACATTTTGCTAATATTATAGAATAAATAATTTACTTGGAGAAATTAAGTATCTCATACCTATGCAACACTTCACCACCATTGCTGTCAATGGGAACCAAGCTTACCTTTACAATACAACAAAATCTTTTCCAATAAAGAACATATAAATAACGTTCGTTAGTAGACAGTACAGTTATTGTTTACAGGTATACGTATACGTTTTACAAATGATACTAAGTTTTACACAAAATCTGCGCTACACGAATTTTAATTGATTTGAGACAACAATTTAATTATTTCAAAAATCCACGTATTGCAGAAATAATTGTCTTTAATTAACGTCCAAGATTTTGTGTAGCACGGAGTGATAAAATATTTATCACTAGGCTACAGTCCTTTGGATATTATGACAATTTGTAAATAAATGGAGATTGGCTATCAGAAGGAGTATAACCTAAATTACATTATATCCCTGATAGTGAATAATATCCAAAACACAGTTACCTGCAGTTAAGATGTAGGTGCTATTATAAAGAAATTTACCCTCTTATCGAACAAAAAACAGACCAAATTGAAGACGATTACAGACGAGGGATGGTGCCCTGAACCCTTATACCATCTACGCGACTTAAAAATCTGGGTTTACAGCGACGGATATTTCAGAAAACAGCTGGTGCGTAAATTTTCGTCGCAACGTTAGGTGCTTGTAGTTTGCTGCCTATGTAATAGGAGAAATATGTAAATGCACTCCGAATATAAATGATATATTACGACGCGGGCATTTTTTCTTTGACTATTGTAGAAGTTGAATCTTTTTTTCTACCACTGGTTTTGTCGGCCGTAAGATTTATATTTACCAGTACGTCGAATAGGTATGTGTTTCCTCCAGAAGAGATTTCTATATTTATTGGGTATCTAATGAGTCGCGTTTCTAATATTGCGTGCTGCGTGTTTTACTGTTCGTTGATATGTTTACAGCGGTGGATACCATAACAATAAATTTAAAGTAACAAGAATGTAATCGGATTAAAGAATATTATAGGTGTGTTGGCATTATATGTAAGCGTACGATCGGCTAATTGATAAACAATCTGCAGTAATGTGGTTATGCATTGTATGGATATGTATGCAAAATATGTCCGACGCACACTATTGTATTAAGCGAATGAAATTGGAGCAAATGTAATAATAACAAAGGCCGGTAAGTCGATTTAAAGTACATTAGGATACTTTTCTTTATTCAATTCAGAATTTAATCAAGATAAAGCTGTGTTTATTTATAAGAAATACAAGCAGCAGCTATCACCAGGACGTGAAAAAGTAAATAAAAGTTATAAATTAAAATTTGCTTAGATTAAGGTTCATTTGCAACAATTATTGATATTAAGTGTATACGCTTTTGGCTTAATAATATAGATGGACTAACATTTTAAGAGGTGAAAGAAAGTTTAGCATATTAAAGAACTATACTTTTTGGAGGCGGCTAGATGCCAGTTGATAAAATATGTTTAGGATCAGTGGTCAGCCATATGCAGAGCATTTTGTGAATTTCATAAAATCTTATTTCTGACAGTATTAAATCCATCAACGAAAGCCCATATTTATACTGTAATCGTTAAAATTTAACTAGAATATAGAAAGCAGAGAGTAGGAAAGAGCGCGCCGCTTTAAAATAGAAACATACATACAGCCATTGTAAGGTATTTTATGTATAGTATAATATCCCTCCACTAGAACCACATATTTCGAAAACTTGGGAAAATATCCAAATATATTTCAGGCGGAAATACACGCTATTGAAAGATGTGTTCAGTTCAATATTGATAGAAATTATCGAAAGCAGGAGATTATCATCATGCCTGATAGTCAAGCAGCCATCAAGGCGCTGAGCTCATATGAAATCTGTTCCAAGATGGTCTGGGAATGCCTAGGGAAATTAAATGAACCGGGCAAAAAGAATAAAGTAACCCTCCTGTGGGTTCCGCGTCACACAGGAGTGGAAGGAAACGAAATAATGGATAATTTCGCAAAAAAAAGGAGCTGGAATACCTTTTGTAGGGCATGAACCCTTTTGCGGGTTAAGTAGCAGTACAATACTGAAGAATCTGAAAATGAAATGGAGCAGAGAAAATCCAGTTACTGGGAAAATCCCCAGGGAATGAGGCAAAGTAAAATTCTTCTGGGAACTTATAACCAGAAGAGGTTTACAGAATGCATCAACCTGAGTGAGAACAATGTTAGATACTAACAGGAATACTTTCAGGCCATTGTAGACTGAAAGGACATCTGAGTAAGCTTGGATTCGCAAAGGACTCTGAATATAGATTTTGTAGGAAACAGGATGAAACACCCATCCATCTCCTCTCAAACTGCGTAGCACTGTGCAACTCGAGGGCGTTGCACCTGGGAGCATATGAAATCGAAGAGGGAGACTTATCTAGACTGGGGCCCTCTGATATCCTACACTTTCTGAAAGGAATAGGATTGGAAGGCCAACTGTAAAGTAGCAAGAATAGGGGACACAACAGATCTTTTAGGTCGCAGTGTAACATCACCCTTCCATTTATATACATACATACATATACATATTCCTCCACTAAAATTAAATTTTGTCGGCTAGGATATATTATTTCTTACATGCATTTATAAGAAAGTATTGAATAAAACCAATAGCCAATCAGCTGCCTCGATAGATATCAAATCTATAGCATAATGCAATCATAGGAAGGTATGCTCAGTCGCCTATTAAAATTCGTTTGCCATTGTGCATATTTCCGATATAAAAAGCGATAAGCACATAAGACAAAGATTTAAGAAGCAGGTTGCGATAACTGCCCAAAATGGTTTCACCTGAATTGTATACCTATCATTTTAGAGTTATTTTTATAAAAATGGGAATTCAGAATTCATGTACATTTTGTTGTTCGTATTAGTTTTATATAAGTTTTTCAGTAATGACATTTTAGTTTTAAAGAATAGTTATTTCTTACTGTTTCCTTAACTCAATCACTTAAATTACTAAATTACTAGAATAATTTACCACTGGAATTAGAAATGTTTATACAAGGTGGGGTTAGGCTATAGGAGTTTTAGAGTTTTCGTATAATTAAATCTTGGTATTTTTTTCGGACAATGTTTTTGCAAAATAATAATAAATTTTGAGTTTTAAATATTTATATTTCAATAAAATACCCAACAGAAATTAACTTCAAAATTACACATTTTGTGTTATTATGATTTTAAGAAATGCGTAGTTTAGTTGGTTAACCATTAGCACATATACCCTATAATAAATCTCATAGTTCCAGTGGCAATACATACTGTGACTCGTAAATAGTAAGGTGAAATATTTTATTCATCTAATTAAAAAAATAATCATACCAGAGAAAAACATTATTATTATAATAAACAGAATTATCAATTTCAAGAATTTATAAACCCTTGTATTAATACAATAAACACGCGTTTGTTAATAGTGTTTTTTATTAATGCTATTAAAGAAATTCATGAAATGAATGTATATGTTTTATAAATATGTGTGCATTTTGATTTTATAAAGCTATTTATTATCAAAAAACTATATTATTAAAATTCAACGAAATGGCTTTAGTTTATATAAATTGCTCATTGCATTAATGATCGCTTTAATAAAATCTATTGCCTAACTGATTGTCTCCCGCGTTTGAAAGCTATTCACGTACGCCCAATATAAAACAAGCATCATTCGTGCCTATTGAGAACGTCACACGCGTGCGCCTGCCGCATATTGTATGGTGCATCTAATAGCACAAAGGTATACGAATAGACTCGACAACTTTCTCTTAATTTCAATCTTTAAATAACCAAAAAGAAGATATATGACACTTACTTTTGGGACAGGGGCTGCATATATGTAGTTTCTGCAGGTTTTATACATTTTACTAATAACTCTCACACCCATTGCATGTAGTTATTTTGTTATATAATGGATGCTTCTTTCTGCCTCTGATAACAGTAGTCAAAAATTTCGATAGTTACGAATATAGTTATTTTATTTTATGAACATTTTTTTTATTGAGGCGCACAATAATCATTGACTACAGTTTGTTTCCCAGCATTATCCCGCCAAGCGAGAGAACGCGGAGTAAATAGCGACAGAATTGTCGACAAAGCTTGATTTTAGAGCCTATCACTATGCACTTCACCTACTGATATTTTTAAAGAATTTATCTTAAAGAGATATCAGAAAGATATGGACGTTTACTCTGAAATTGAAATGTCGGAGTAAAATAAAAAATAGCAAAATTATGCTTAATTTTTGATTGTAGCAAAAGTTTCTTAACTGGACCACTTGTAATAAACATTAAATCTTGTCTGTTATTCAAAATAACTATTTCCTTTGTCTATAGTTTATCTTATTCCAGTAGATCAATTCGAAATAGTACACTACAAATAAGTTCTTTTCCTAGGCGATTACTACTTGCTTATAAAACTTGCTGAAAATACTTTAAAATAACCTCAATCAAATTTCGGATTAAACGTTCTGCTATTGCATGCTCACGCTTTCTCCTGCCATTCTGTAATTACACAAATTAATAAGATTGCCGGTATACCAGAGGGTACAAGCAGGTATAATATATACGTACAAGCACCCATTAAACATTGAAGATATGGTTCCGGCAAGTTTCCGTGCAATTTCAAAATGGTGAATTATACGCCATATTAGTATTAGAGACAGCGATTTTAGACGGGCGCTCCTGGGAAACATATGCATCCGTAATGAGATATTAATGTCGGCGCACCGAGACCACTTACCCAAGACATCGCAAGCGCGGTCCTCCGCTTCTTTTCGCAACATCTCTCTCCGCGTTCCGTCCCGTTCCGTTCCGCTCAGACTTTAATAATTAATGGTCGAGATTCATCTGGTCCAACATATCATTAAATACGAATCTAGTGACATGATTCTCTTAATTACCTTAATTTATTTTACGAGATCGCTAAGTAGATAGCCAACTAGCAACTTGAACGTTTGTGAATACGTTAGTAGTGGTATAAACTTGTTTATACGGTTGGGGCCCTCTAGCAATCGCGTGGTCGTCCGCGGTAACTCCTAAGATCTGCTGCAGATAAATCTGCGTGCTTCTTCTTCTTCTTTTCCTCTTGGTTGCTCACCGACGTGCAGGTACTACTCGCCTATTGAACGGGCTTTGACTTTTGCGTGTGCATACGCCATCTGTATTGGTCTTTTTTGAATGTCAATGATTTTTTATGTTGTCTTGATGTTTTCCTATACCGACGTACTACAACGCTGTAACAGGATTATTACGGCTTGGTATCGGTTTAACTTGCTTTCTGTCATAACTCTCATCACGTAGATATGATGTCAGCTAAATGAATACTATAATAACATATCGCCCAACCAACATTGTGTGTCGTATAATAAACTGTTCCTAAGATTGATGTATTCATTGGGAAACAGAATTTGAAATTTAAATTTCGTACACTGAAAAATCATTCTATGTGTATGTAATAGGAACTCAGAACTGAGATAGATAACAGTAAAATATTAGAGTAGTTTCCACTGAATGAATACCTTAAATTTTACTTAATATTTGGCTTTCTGAAATAATCTATGGTTAATGGGAACACTATAAAGAAACATTAATATAAGCAGATAATTATGCAGTAGTAAATGAGAGTATTTAAAGCACAGATATTGGATCTAATTAGGTTGGGCTGATCATGCCAAAATATTTCACGGCGATCTTCAGATGTATTATGATTCCTTTATCCAGGAAGGGACACTTTAATTTTGTCGTCTTAATCCCTTAACTTCTTTACGTGGGTATCTGGCTCCGGGATTCTCCGAGATCAGTGGCAGAAACCCTATTATTATCAAGCCATCGCATTGGCTTATATCATTGACTGCAGTTTTGTTATAACTTTTGGCAGGATCTAAAACTAGCATTCTCTTCTACACAAAGATATCACAAGGACTGTAGCGGAATAATAGACACACGAATATCTAATCATTCCGTGTTACATGAGATTTTAGTAATTCGAGACAATTGTTTCGCGAACACGTGGGTTCCCATTATCAATCGAAGACCCAATAAATTAAGCAAATATAAGAAAAGACCTATTACCTAAACATGCATCGTTGTCTCCCTCTAAACATGTACAACCGCTTTTCTACGTCTCCTTAATTCGTTAAGATACCAAGTATTAGCCACAAATGTGAACCTTTCTACCGCCATAAATCTTTCAAACATGAGAGGTGAAAAGGTGCCACTTCCGGATTCAATAAATTATTTGTTCTTCACATACATGGCTTTGTACTTGAAGTTTTCAATATCAATTTTGTGTCGGTATCATTTATATGTTGCGTAGCGCTGGATGATTCAAGTCTTCCGCAGCGATAACTTGCTATGTCTACCTTAAACATAGTTCCGATCGCACGCTTTGTTTTGGCAATGTAAATTTTACCACACCCGCTAAAATTTGTAAATGCCCGACCTTTCATTAGGATGGGGTTTATCTTTCGCGTTGCCTACAAAATTTCGCAAGATCTTTGTGTTACGCAAAGTGAAGCAAATTCAAATTTTGTCGTTTAAAAATGTTGCCTAATACTTTTGAACTACGACAGAAGGGTATGTATGTGGGCAGAGTGATGTTACACTGCGACCTAAAAGATCTATTATTTCCCTATTCTTGCTGCTTTACAGCTGGCCTTCCAATCCTATTCCTTTCAGAAAGTGTAGGATACAAGAAGCCCCCAGGTTAGGTAAGTTTCCCTATTCGATTTCACGTACTCCTAGGTGCAACGCTCTGGAGTTGCACAGTGGTACGCAATTTGAAAAGAGATGGATGAGTATTTCATTCTGATCCCCACAAAATCTATATTCAGATTCCTTTGCGAATCCAAGCTTACTCAGATGTCCTTCGAGTTTACAATGGTCTGGAAGCATTCCTGTTAAGATGCGAACATTGTTCTTACACAGGTTGATGCATTTTGTAAACCTCTTCTGGTTATAGGTTCCCAGAAGAATTCTACTTTGCCTCGTTCCCTGGCGAGTCTTCCAATAGTTAGATTTCTCTGCTGCATTTCTCTTTTCAGTTTCCTCAGTATTATACAGCTATTTATGCCACAAAAGGGTTCAGGCCCTACAAAAGATAATCCAGTCCCTTTTTTTGCCAGATTATCCGTTATCTCGTTTCCTTCCACTTATGTGTGACCCGGAACCCATAGGAGGGTTACTTTATTCCTTTTGCCTAGCTCGTTTAATCTCGCTAGGTATTTCCAGACCATCTTCGAACTGATTTCATGTGAGCTCAGCGCCTTGATGGTTGCTTGATTATCAGACATGATGATAATCTCCTGCTTTTTATAATTTCTATCAATATTGAATTGGACGCATCTTTCAATAGCGTGCATTTCCGTCTGGAAGATACTTGGGTATTTCCCCAGGCTTTCGAAGTACTTGGTTCTAGGCCCATATATTCCTATTCCAGTTCCCACGACAGAAGGATAATGTAAAATACTTTTTATCGCGACTTTCTTCGGAAATTAAAGTCGTGGCACTTCTTACCTAATGTTTATATTGGACTTTCTTCATACCCCGAACTACAGCTACACAAGAGCAACCATAATAGATCGCTACCTTTTTAATAAATTGCAATTTTTTATTACATCTCGCCTTGTTAACTAAAATTTTATAAGTATTTTGAAGTAGCGAATTCTTTATATTTTGTTAATAAAGTAATTGAAGTGATCGGATATTAATGTGTCTGGCATCTTCTTTCGGATCTATGATATGCATATGTGCCTATTCAGTCTGCAGTAACTGGTCAGTAGTCCTATTACTATTTTAACAGTGTTCCTGCTGTTAGTCAGTAGGTCTTTACTAAGTTTAGTTTCTTATTTTTCTAAGAATCGTTTTGCTTGTTAAAGTTTTGATAAATTTTAGCACCACTCCTTGGACTTATTGTGCATTTATTCGTTGTTGAACTTTGAAATTTGTGGTATGGATGCCTAAGGATGAACTTAAAAAAAAGTCGTGGTGATCCTCATCTAGCCAGATCATCTGGCGCTTCATTTCCAGGCCAATTCTAGTTTCCTTTGAGAACCCACCTTATTTAGCGCAGACGCAATTCTAAACCTGTAGCTTGGCATCAACACTTGCGGAACTGCGCGTTTTAAGTATTGACTGTTAGGAAGAAACAGCCACGTTTTTACTTATCTTCGTCAATCTTTCTATTTCTCTGATGCAATTTCGGCTACATCAGAGCAGAATGCTATTGCGCCTCTATTCAAGCTAAGTCCGTTTTTCGCGACTCTTTCCATATATTCCGTCTGCTACCGGCGTTGTTAGTTTTAAATCGGTCATATAGCAGTTTGAGTTTACCTTTAGCGATGATGCTTTCCTCATAACCTGATATATTTTATACAGCATATATTTCTAAACCATGAGAGTCACTTGTCATCTCTATGAGGGGAATGTCCTTAAACCAGAAGAGAGGGCAGGTTTAGAATTACTTCCATTGCGGCAGTAGATGTTGATCTCATCGCGACCGTGACACTCACACGAACCTTCTTTATACCATTTAGTATTTTGGCCGCCTCAGTCCGCCGATTCTTGGTCACCCCACTGCTGCTTCGTATTTACCATCGTTTTAATTACCGTTGCATATAACCATGAAATCATCTTGGAATTGGGATCCCAAATGCAGAATTAAAAAAAAATATTCGTTGCCAAATGCCTATAAATAGTCGCAGAAATCTGTTATCTTTTAGTTTCGGAAGGAGTAGCTAGGACATGCCCCCTTTAAAGTTTTAGTATGAGCACAGAGATTAATCGGAACGCAAAAAGAAAGATACATTTGCAAATGGGAAAAAAAAAATCATATGTCAAAGAGGCAAAATATTTTGAGGTATGGTTCGACCAAAAACTTATATGGAATCCACATATCCAGAAAACAACCGACACGGCCAAGACAGGTGCAGGAGGTTGTCTAGAAGAATTTGAGGTATCAACCCCAAGAATTTGAGGGTTAAGCCCCAGGGTTTGTGGTTATACACAAGAATATTTAAAGCGATAATAACAAACGAAGCAGCAGTGTGGTAGCCAAAAATGTGGCAAGCGAGTGCGCTGCAATACTAAGTGGTATACGATGACTGGTTTGTGGAAACACCCATTATGAAAATTTCTAAATATATCACGATTCAGAAATATACCCTAGTATTATAATAGTAGACAGAAGTTATTAGGTTATAATATCAGATAAGAAGGTCTTTGAGAAAGCCTTCTAATAAAATAGGGCTCTAAAACTGGCAATGCATTAGGAGACAGAATATATGGAAAAGTCCAGAAAGGACATTTCGGTTACTTTCGGCAAAGATACGACGATTTTCCAGGCTGAAGTGGCTGCAATTTAATCCTGTATAGGAGAAATAGAAAGATGAAATGAGTTAGGTAAAAGCGTCGCTATTTTCTCTGACAGTCAAGGTCGGAGATTGCGTAAGCGCTGTAAATGAGGTGGACACCCAACGGAAACAAACATTGGACTAGACTCCTAACTACATGGGCGTTAAGGGAATTAAGACGTGATTCATTAGAGTACGCAATGAACTGTTGAGATGGAGAATATACCTTTTCGCTACTGTTGCGGTACGGTAATGCCGGCATTACCATATTGGTAGTTTATCAACGAATAGATACAAAATAAGTCGAAGAAGTAGTGGCATAGGCACCAGAATAAAGACTGGCAAAACAGTTCTTAGAAGAACATATGTCTGAAATCATCAAATATCTACTGAGCAAAAGGCATGATGATTTTGATCGAGAGCTAGCAGGTCTGCTGACCGACATTGTAGGCTAAATAAGCATAGGTTTGGCAAAGGTCGTATTTGCGGATTCTTTCAAGAAGAGGAAGGAACCCTAATTCATATTCTGTACCATTGTGATGGCTTGGCGAGGACAAGGTTTGTATTACTAGTCTTAGATAATCTCAGAGCAAATAGTAATACAAATGAGCCACTCTCAAAGATGATATGCCTAATTAAGAGAGCAAAGAGTGCTATTTAGGGTAAAGAGTGCCACAACATATCTGAAAAGGTCGCGGTGAAACAGATCCTCATGACCACCCGAAGCCTAATCTTACATAATCTAATCTAAGTGATGACAAAATCCACTTTAAGAGTTATTGGTTAGTTTAGAATGGATATTTAAAACCATTAGTTAAAAGTTAAAAGGCTTCATAAAACCAACAGAAACATATCTGGGATGGTTCACTAAAAAGTCAATTTTAATGATTTTTTCACCATACATACATTTGTTGCTTAATGTACGTTCTGCAAGATAGACATCTGATTCTTATCTGAACGTCGCGCCGTAGGATTCGCTGCGTGTTTCGTTTAAGTACTCCGCCGGTTTTATGTGGTCGCGTAGGTGGCCGATTTTACCATTTACTTTACCGCAGCCACTTCGCTTTTAATTTATCTGTTATTTTCTGTTTTCGAAAAGGTAGAAAAAAAAGAGAAGAACCGCACACACATAATTGACGACAGTTCGTCCATGGACGATTAATAGTGGCAACCGCC
>RXPK01003490.1:0-46702 GCA_004143645.1 Protaetia brevitarsis
ACACCTTAACGCTTTAAAAATGTTCCGTAAACCCGTCCGGATTTTCTAATACTTACTTCGCATTAACAAAAACGACCCTACGGTCGAAATCGATTTTAATTATAATAATAATAATGATATATATGTGCGCCATCTGATGCTCCGATTGGACGATTATTTGTACCGTCGTTATAATCTTTGAGTGAAAACACACCACTATAAGCGACTCATTTGAGGGGGGAAAAAAAAAATAGTCGCTTCGACCTTATTTTAGGGTTCGGACCCGTAAGAGGAAACATGGTGTAAGAACTCGTGTCGACGTCGAGCCCACTTTCAAGTGCCAACCATAGGCGTAGCCAGCGATCGTACGAAATAGCCAACGTTGACGCGATAATCCAGAAATCCGCTTCGAATGACATTCCGGTCTGCAAGGGCGTTCGTTCCCACCGCTACTACGATCTAATTTTTGTGCGAATTTTATCTCCTCTTTTCCACTTTTAATTATAATAAACGATACCCTATTTCACTTGCGCATCCCCGCTTACCCCGGACCTTTATTATTTCCTTTTAATCGCGTCCGTTTTTCTAAAGCCTTAGCCGTGGGACTTGTTTCACGCCCGATTACACGCTATAGATAGGGCGACGCCTATGGTGGTGTGCGACAGGAGAGTTAGAAAAGGACACACTGTCGCCTTTTATTATTATTAAAGATGCGCGCAATTCTAGGAGTAGAGGAAGGTGGTACTTTGAGGAAGGTGGGGTTTTGAAGTCGTCCATTTCACTCTGAAAATCATCTTTATTAATGTGCAGTACGTTTAAGTAGTTACTTTGTTCTTACTTTGGGAACAACCCTGTATAGTTGAAAATGATTTTTAGTTATGCAGCATTGAATCTGGCCACAACTTGGAGAAGTTTTTGTTGGTTACGTATATATACACGTGATCTTGAAGACACCGAATATGAAGATTATCTTTACTTAGGCTAATTATATAAATATTCTGCGTTAAAATAAAATGATCCACTCTCATAATAATAACTACAATTCCAATTTGGACGATTTTTATATTTATTAGTTTTTATTTTTATCCTTCGCGAGATCATATTTGGATTAGCCAACGTTAAATCCATTAATATTGACAACTTATTAATTTACGTTGCCTCGACAAAAAGTTATATTAGACGTTTGTTAGAAAAAAGCACAAAAACAAGCGAGGAAAACACAGATGATACATTTTGTTTTAATAAAGTATTAATATAGTCAGTGCTTATTCCTCTATCTAGTATTGGTCGGCTGTTAATTATATAGACTTTTTTTTTTTGTCATTGAGCTGACGTCGATGTAGGCAGCGTATTTCACATTACGGTAAACATCAATTTAGTAATAGAATAGAATGAAATAGTATTTTTCCCTATTCCCTTTTCTCATTTCGTGCTCCCTTTCCGTATCTCTATTCCTTTATCTTATTCCCGTTTCCTATTATTCTCTTCTTCCCTGTTCCTAGTTCCCTTTCCTTATTTCCTATTCCTTTTCCCTTTCCGCTATCCCTTCTTTAATCCCGGTTCCCCTTTTCCAATTCCCCTTTCCTATTCAATTTCCCCATTCCCTTTCCCGAATGTTCTCTAGTTATTCCCTATTCCCTTTTGCCATTCCCTTGGCCCCATTTTCTTTCCTATTCCCTTCCCATTCTTTGTCCCTATTTCTCTTGTCCCATTCTCTTCCCTATCTCATTCTCTATTCCCTTTCCCTGTTCCTCTTCCTTTCCCTATTCTCTTTTCCCTATTCCCTTCCCTTGTTCCAATTATCTATTTCCTTTCCCCTTTTCCTATTCCATTCCCTATTCCCTTTCCCATTCCGTTTTCCCATTTCCCTTTCCCATTTCCTTTCCCAGTCCCATTCCCTTTCCCATTCCCTTTCCCCATTCCCTTTCCCATTCCTTTCCCTTCCCATTCCCATTCCCTCCCATTCCCTTTCCCATTCCCTGTCCCATCCCTTTTCATTTTCCCATTCCTTTCCCATTCGTGTCCATCCCTTTCCATTCCCATTCCCTTCCCATTCCCTTTCCCATTCCCTTTTCCCATTCCCTTTCCCATCCCATTCCATTCCTTTCCCATTCCCTTTCACCATTCTTTTTCCCTTTTCTTTTCATTCTGTTCCTATTTCTTTCTCGTTCCTTTCCTCTTTCCCCTTCCTTTCCTATCCCTTTCCATTCTCTTTTCCTTTCCTTTTCTATTCCTTTCTATTCCCTTCCCATTCCCCTTTCCCATTCCTTTCCCATTCCTTCCATTCCCTTTCCATTCCCTTTCCTATTCCCATTCCTTTCCATCCCTTTCCCTTCTTTGCATTCCTTCCATTCCCTTTCCATTTCCTTTCCCTTCCTTTCCATTCTTTCCATTCCTTTCCTTCCTTTCCATTCCCTTTCCATTCTTTTCCATTCTTTCCCATCCTTTCCTATTCCCTTTCCATTCCTTCCATTTCCCTTCCTTTCCTTCTTTTCCCTTCCCATTCCCTTCCCATTCCTTTCCCATTCCCTTTCCCATTCCTTTTCTTCCCTCTCCATTTTTTCCCATTCCCTTTCCATTCCATTCCATTCCTTTCCATTCCATTCCTTTCCCATTCCCTTTCCCATTCTTCCCATTCCCTTTCCCTTTCCTTCCATTCCTTTCCATTCCTTTTCCATTCCCTTTCATTCTTTTCCATTCCTTTCCCATTCCCTTTCCCTTCCTTTTATAACATCCATAAGTACGCTTTAAAATAGTTGGCGATTTTCCTATATTTAATTTTCTTCCCACTTATTCGCCATTTTTTTTTCCAAAATATTATAGCACAAATGCACGATCCATACACCACAACTGTTGTTGCAAATGTCATTTTTTTTAATATTCCTCTTTTAGTCGGCTATCATGTTTTTGATTCTATAATTGCAAATAGTGGCCTAAAATTGCATAAGTCTCAAGCTTCAAAAAAATGCGTGGGTTTTCTTTTATATTCAAAAGTTCTGCCCCATATTGCGTCCGCTATTTTTTTTGCCAAAATCTATATAGAATAATTTAGCGACTAAAGCTTGCATACGAATGTTGTTGCAAAGTTCCTATATTTCAAATTTTTCTTTTCAATATTGAATCCTCCATTTTATTTTCTAAAATTTGTAAGATGGAATTCAGCACTACAAAAGGCTTTGAACACAATATTGTTGCAAAATGCCATTTTAATACCTTCTTCCGTTTTAATGCGCATCTTGTTTTTGATTCTATATTCGCAATAGTGACCAAAAAATGCGTAAAATCCCATATTTGTTTCTATTTTTTTTTTCTAGTAAATTTAAATGGCATATATATGAAAGTCTTTTTCCTCAAATCAAAATAGAACTGTAATCAAAGACCAAGCTTCGTTGGACAGTCATATAGCAAAAAATTTTTAAGTTATGCTTTGAATTCCAATAATTCCAGTTTTAAAATTGAATTTCCGTGTTATTGTGACAATATTTTAGAACGTTTTCGACTTACGCATTCTTATGCACTAATTATGTTTTTATTTTAATATACACTTTAAAAAGCGATAGATATTTCTCCACGCGTAGTGTATAAATGGAGCGCTGTAATTCATGCATTAAAATAGATATATATGTGCTGAGAAAGTTATAGGCATTTGACGATATAATAAAGCAATTTCGTGTGTGCTCGCTTTAATAAAAATGTTTTATTTCATTATAAACGTATTAATCCATTGGCCAATATGTGTGTTTTGGTTTTTATTTATTTACTGAACTTTACTTGCTTTGACTTTTAATATTCTTTCATTAATTTTGCGCATTGCATTCTTTTATGAATGCTTTACTTTCGGCGCGGCGTTAAACCTTCATTCGTATTGCACGACTCTTGCTTATCTTATATTTTTACGCGTTTGTGCAACGGAACATTCCACTTACGTTTAATAGTTTAATATTTGTTTGGTCCTAAAATTTATTTTATACATCAACATAAAAAAACTCAAAGTAATCTATATTTGTAATCAAAGTAATGGCTGTAGTTAATTTTTTCTTTCAATAATTATACACGAATACATTTTAGTATTTGTGATTTATGTCATTTAATCACGCGGGAATATGATGGCAAAATAAACAACAAAAGAAAAGTATACATATGATGCCGACAATACTTTGAAAGCTGAATCCCCTTGATATTATATGCGACAAACACGGCCGCCAATCCTTTCGGTAAGATTTATATATTCGCAGAATTTTACTTCGCAGATTCTGCGGATTAATGTATTAAAATTCTTAGAATCTGCGCACGTGCAATCGCTGATAGATTAAAGAAGATGTATCTCTCCTTACGTTTCTATGGCTTATTTTCTCTATGTCATATTTTTTTTAAGTTGATCGTACAATGGAATCAGATACAGAAACAATTGTTAACATATGTTCTTAAATGCAGCGCTATCGTAATCCGTAACGTGGCGATTTAGTGCTGCGTTCCGATTTCGAATTAAAATACAAAATTGAGTTTTCTGCATTCGAAAATATGTCACTTTGTTTTCTCAGTTTTGAATACTCTGTATCTTAGAATGCGAAGTGTGCGTACATTTCCTTAGAGTTACAGTCATATTCATAACGATAGCAAATTTGTGGTCCTCTATTTGCAGTATTAACCAGATATTAATTTTCTGAATGAGGCAATGATTATTACAAAAAAAAAGAGAATACTTAAATTACTCGAAACGGCAACATGTAGCTATATGAACAGCTAATAAAGATTGACGTATTTATGGCGGTAGAATCTAAAAATGTTAAGAAAATTATATCATTCTATTTAAAATAACAAAGTTAGGCCCTTCGGTCAACGAAGTGTATTTTGGTTGAAGTATTTTCCATTTATAGTTGCAATCGAAAGATAATGGTGCAAAATCTCAAATATAAGTAAATTAGAACATCAGAACTTTATGAACACTTATTGGGATACCTGTATATAACTACTATAATTGTAAAACCATAAATTCCAGAGAATCACAAGCGTAAAGATAATATCAACTAAATGCTGCTTTTGTAATATCTAATTGCAAATAACTGATATAATAATGTAAAAAATATACAGTTCCACGGATGGAGTTGACAATAGATATAGTATTTAATTTGACAATTAGAGTATATATGTTTTATAAACTACAGGATGCAATGCATTACTTATATTACTTTATGAATTGCATTTGAAATAGAAATTTGGTTATTCGATGACATACAAATGCTATACAGTAGCGAAGAATCATAACTGATAGGTTGATATTTTTTTGTTACTTATTATTCATCAATCTTTTTCAAATATGTAAATAATGTTGATATTATAGTATACAAATCGTAATATGTTTTTTATCTACCATTATTATGGTAAATATATAGTATGAACATTTGATTACGTATAATGGATGTCAGGGATATATGATCAACGATAGATAAAAAGATTACGCTATAGAGCAGTTAGGTTCTTTTAAGTGACATGTATGGATATGACTTGATGCTGTTCTTTCGTTATGCTCTATTATATTCCTCCTTTGTATAATTTTTGGCGTATCGAATGATCGTATTGAGATTTCACTACAGATATTATATAGCACTTGAATCGATAATATAGACAACATCTAATTTATTTATATAAATATGTAATGGTACCCTACTTACATCTAAATTTTCTATAGTATATTTTGCTTAGAGTTTTTGTATATTAACTTATCGAGAAAATATCGAAATTTTAAATTTAACTAAAAAAAGTATTTTTTACCTGTATGGCTGCTCATTGCGGATTGTGTTGTTTTGCTAGAACTAACTTTTCCATTTGTACGACGACCCTTTTTGGAGTTAATTTCGATTTTCCTCTCCTCGGCATTATTCTAATTTAAAACATCGACATGTGAAAAGAAACACACATGAATATATCATTTAATTGAATTGAACAACCACACTTACATTATATCAAAAAATATTTTCCTACAAATTGTAATGTATTATTTAGTTAACCACTATAATAACGATGTATAGTAGAACGCTGTAGCGTGACTAAAACAGACGCTATTCGCTTTGTCATAATAGTCAACGCGTCTGACGCCGTTTAGGAACTTAATTATATTTTCACTAATTTCACATTGATTGAACAACCTGTGTCACAATTGGCATGTACATGCGTTCCGTTGTGTAAGAATTCGATGCAAATACATTAATAGATTGTATTTATTTATATTTATTGCGTTTGAATTCCTAAAGTAGTAGAACGTGACATATGTTATCTTCAATAAAATGTAATATGTTTCTAAATAGACATCGCCTTCTATAGATTTTATTCTATCTTTACTTTTTTTGTATGTTAGCGCATGTACATGTGTTCCATTTGTGATGAGAATTGAGTACAAGGCAATCGAATCAGAATTGTTTATATTTTAAAATTTTCCATTTATTATGATCCAAATTATCACACTACCATTTAATGTAATTCAATGCAGCTTGCTTTAAAAAAAGCCCGTTTTAAGTTGAGCGCCTAATCTGGACACAACGTGGCGGCCAATTGCGGTACTTTATATGTATATCTAGTGACTTTATCCAATGTCATATGTACCGCCATCTCTATTTTTTTTTTTTACACCTAATGAAAATATTGTGTCAGTTATATTTAGTGCATATTACAGAAACCTGTAATATGTAGTAAACTGTAATATGAAAGATTCTTCTTTTTACCGTGTTTCGTAAAAGTTGTGTCTACAGCGGCGTTCGTTTCCCACCGCCTACTACGGATCTAATTTTTGGCGAATTTTTCCTCTTTTCCTACTTTAACTATTAATCTCGGATACGCCTATTGCCGTGCCGTCCCCGTTTTCGCGTTCGCCCATTTATTATTTCCCTTTTAATTCCGTTTCTCCGTCCACGGTTAGTGTGACAGACTTTTTCACGCCAAATTTACACGCTCTAGATTTCTACAATCGTAACGAAGTGTTTTCGTGGTTTTTCTATAAAATTGAATCGTGAAAACACCTTAACGCTTTTAAAATATGTTCCGTAACCCCGTCCGGATTTTCTAAACTTACCTTTCGCATTAACAAACGACACCTTCGGTGAAATCGATTTTAATATAATAATAATAATGATATATGTGGCGCCATCTATGCTCCTAGTGACGATTATTGTACCGTCGTTATAATCTTGTAGTGAAAAACACACCACTATAAATCGACTCATTTGAGAAAAATATCGCGTTTCGACCTTATTTTAGGGTTGAACGTAAGAGGGAAACATGTAAGAACTGTGTCGACGTCGGCCCATTTTCAAGTGCAAACCTAGCGTAGCAGCGATCGTACGAAATATGCCTAACTTTGACGTTTCGAAATCCATCGAAATCCGCTTCGGATGACATTTCTCGGTCTGCAAGGGCGTTCTTTTCCCACGCCTACTACGATCTAATTTTTGTGCGAATTTTCTCCTCTTTCCTACTTTTAATTATAATAACGATACGCCTATGCAGTAGACATCCCGCTACCCTTTCGCCCATCTATTATTTCCCTTTTAATCGTGGTCCGTTTCTAAAGCCTTAGCCGTGGACTTTTTCACGTCCGATTTACACGGCTCTTAGATAGGGCGACGCCTATGCGTGCGTACAGAGAGTAGAAAAACAACAGAGCTATCACTTTAGTGTATTATAATCAAGTTCTTCGGATATGGTAGCTTAGGCATACTTCAGGAACATACTTCTACTTTATGATAAATTTAGATTTGCTTGGTTTGTAAGTTTATGGATTTGTTCGCGGATTTCACGGCATATTGATTTTGTTATTATCTGTTGTGTTTTCATTTTTTTTCTCTTTATAGATATAGGTAGAGACGCCAAACATATTGTGTCACAATAAGGAAGGCGATATAGTTCTATTTGGGCATAACTATTTAATAATGGCATATGTATTTATGTTTTGTGTTATAGTTAATGTAGATGCCAATAAACCGTATTATTATTATTATTATTATTATTATACTATAATCGATATACTTACCGATCGATAAATTAAAAAAACACGTCTTATGAATATGTTCTTATTGGGCAATAAATTATTCGTATATCTGTTGATTCGTCGATGTAACTCTAGTTATATTAATGTTATATTCTATTACATCAGAACTCAAATCATTTTAAGCGTTGCCGACTTATTTCCACAATTTCCATAAAATTAAATTCTTGTAAAATATAGAAAAAAAGCGAAAAACGGGCGAGAAATAACTAATAATAAACCAAATACACAAACTAACGACGCTATAGGTCAGATTTGATAACCGACAGATGCCATAATAGAAACCGGAAACGGTATACTATTTTAAGTATTGTACTTAGACAAAGCAGTAATAGGGCTATCTCTATCTATCACATTCATGAAATTCATCCTTGTATCTTTTTCTGTGAGACAAGCGGAAACTTCGCTTCCTTTTTCAATAGCAATACTTGAGAAAAATAGTCAATTCAGAAGATTGTCTTAACTCGTATGATACATCAATGACGTTGGTTAAAACGTAAAATAGACAGAGAATATATCGGTGAATTCCACGATATACATTATGGTGGTGCCAAAATAGTTTGCATAGTGTGCGGTAAACAATTATTGTGCTGGTACAAATCGGACTACACATTGATGGTGGTGCATCTGATCCGTTATCTACCTATAAGATTATTTTAATTATGCGCGTGTTACATCCGTAGATGTTGAACAGTCTTCTTCAAAATATAAGCATGTTTTATCATCGCGAAGAAAGCGGTGTAGGGAGAAAAATCTTGAAACACTTAATACTACAAACTTTTCAGCAATCCTATACCATTTCTACTACTTAAATAAGGGGTTATATATAATATTTATAGTTAAATAAATAAATAATTTTGTTCTTTCCCGACACTGTATTGTATACTTGTGTTAAACGTTAATGTCACATATATGGAACTTAGTACTGACCTGGCGCGCAGACAAAGGATGACCACTCTAGCGATATCACTTTTTAACAATTGGAACACCGTGACAAATTTGTATTGGGATATAAGAATATAGTTAAATATTACCATAAAATCAGCATTTTAAAATTTCTTCCTGTAGCGAAATTAATAAATAAAAATCGAAATTAGAAATTAACTGTTCATTTACATTAGTGCTGTTGATATCCGATAAAATTGACATCCAGATAATTTCAGATCCGGATCTCAATTTTATCGGATATCCTAAGATCCGGATCCACTATGTGAATCTGCAATCCGGTTCTCGGATCCGAATCCACTATACGGTCCTCAGCCTTTAAGAAATAAAAATACTAACTTTCCAAACACAACGTTTCTTGTGATTGGATACATTACTAAATGCGTGTGATTCGACTAAGCCCTCTCTTTATTTAACGCAAATAAGGTCTGGTCTAGTGGTCAACAAGGCTTGCGTATGTGATACGACAGTAATTGACATTTAATGGTAAGCTGATCATGAGTTAATCTATTTGTTGAACCCTTTCAGGTCCGCATTTCCTGAACACATTCAACGAAATGTTATAATGCAACTACCAATAAGTAAACTTATATCTGTAGTACGTGTGTATATATATATATAAAAAAATGTAATTGCTTCAATCTGTATTTCCAAAAATAATTGCAAACAATTATTTCATATCGTGTTCTTCACGTAAATTCAAAGAATAAGTATGTTGTTTGATGAAAGTATTTTTTTTTAATTACTTAATTAATTAAATATACAAATTCCAAATCGTGTTTTAATACAGCTGCAGTTAGACACATCAATATAAGCCAACTAATTTTCATAAAGAAATACTGACAATATTACAAATTCATTTAATAATATATATTTCACATTATATAGATAATAATAAGTAGTGTATTTACAGTTATTTTACAGGTATATACACTGGAAATATAAAAATACTAGTCGCCTAGTAAGGTTAACAATAGAAGATTCTATAACAGAAAATACTATAATGCAATACAACGTAAAGGTAAGGAATAAATATGAAATACGTTAGATTGACAAGTTAGACAAATTAGAAGCGTAAACAAAACCCAGGTAACATGGTACTACGGTTTGCATGTATTTTGTTATGAGTAAATATAAAATATATAAGTAGCTGAATTATATTTTGCCATTCTCTGTACTATTTAGAAATGCAGTACAGAAGTTACAATTGTATATTATTTCATATTTACTTATAATAATAACAAATATACTATGTCGTTTGTCGTCTGCAACGAACTTCAAATTAATTCAAATATATTACGTGGTAAAAGTTTCTATTGTTAAAAATTACTGCAGAATGTATACAGTAAACAATTTCCTTCAATTATAAAATGAAAAAAGAAAACAAATACAAACACTGTATAGAAATGTACCAAATACTTAATTCTTTTATTCTTCTTTTTTATATTATTATTATTATATCTATATATATATAATATTCTTTTATTTTGTTTGTTTTAGTCACATAAATGACTCTTATATAAACATGTAAATCTCAATTTTTTTATACCAAAATTTCAAAGCAACGGTAAAAATAGCTTCAGCAAAAACAAACATTTTACACAAACTTGTGATAATTGTCATGTTCGTAATAATATCAAATTACTGAATTCCAACAATCTTTTATCAAATTTTCTTTTATTTATTTAGTTGACACACCATATTAACAAAATATATGATCTCAAGCAATTTAATAATGCTTTAAACATTACTTTATTATAGATTCAAAAAATCAATAATATATATATGTATATAAATAAAGAAAGGTATATATTTTAATATTATTTTTTAATTATATTAATAAAAAGTAAACGAGTTATAGTAAAAATCATAATAAATAATATCTCTCTAGATCGGTCACATTAAATTGATAAATTTAGTTTTGGTACATCCCGCAATACTAATGTAAAACACACAATCAAATATTCAGTAGTACAATGATGTTATTTGCATAAATATATATAAAAAATTATATGTATGTTGGAGAATCTTCAAGAGTAGAGCTGCAGGCTTCACATATTTTACTATTTTTAGGATTTACTAAAGTACATTTTGAACATTCTGAACCGCCAATTTCCATTTCCTGATTCACCACAGTTCTACTCTTACTACAAATGTCGCAAATTTTTTTAGAACTATCATTTAAATATGTACACGTAGCGCACTGCCATTTATCTGAATCCTTTTGAGTTGCACATTCTTGATTCTTATCTGTAGGCGCTTCTCCGGATTTCGTAATTTTTTCAGGTTGTTTGTTTCTGCCTAGTAATGTTTTCGATTTTCTGAAATCTAGGGTTTTACTGAATTGTTGCGTTTGCGGTTCAGGTTCCTGACACTTTACAGCAGTGATGTTGGATTTGCTCTTATGTTTTTTAACCAATTCAGGCGCAGACAAGTTGTCATAGGAACTGCTGAGTCCTTCACTTGAAGCTCTCCGTTCTGGTTTATAATCCGGTTTTTTGCTTTAATATCATGAAGTCGCAACTTTTCTAAAGCTTCATTAATTTTCATAGGCCTATCAGTAACTTTTAACTCATGCTCTCTCTGTTTACTTTCTCTCCGGTTTACGCTTAAAACATCACCTCTTTCACCCAAATCTTTAGAATATCCCTGGCTTTCCAAGTTTCTGTAAACATAATCCCAACTTTCGAAAGTACCTGTTACTTCATCTTTATCATAACTCTTAATGGGACTATTCATTTTTACGTCTACACTACTCTTATTATAATTATCGTCCGAAATGTAATTCGTTTTTTGCTGTTTTATCGTACCATCAACGAAGTCATAATTTGATCTTGATGGCGCTTCAATTTCAATTAACTGAGCTGTTGGAACAGGAGCTGCACATGTTTGTGGAACATAGCCATTGCAATAATATCCACCATTACAAGGCTGCTTTATAGCGTGTCCATATATATTGGGGTTATGAAAATTGCAAACAGGTGGAACAACTCCGTAAGTGGTATAATTGTTAGGGTAGTATCCATTATTATATAGACAGTGAGTTGGTGAGATAACAGTCTGGGGTATCGGCACTGGTGGTAAATGCGCATGAGTTGTTAATGGTGGAAAAGAATGATTTGAAGGCAAAGTAGGCGACATCATGTGCTGGTGAACATACGGTGGGTATCTAGAATTACTGCTGATGTAATCACTATTGCTTTGTGGATAAGATCTCTGTTGCTCTTGGAATTGGCGTTGTTGGATTTGGTATTTTAGTCCCTCAGTAGCTTTCTTTGCATTACAAAGATGTGTCTCACGAAACTCTAGTACTTCCAGCCAATTTGTATGATAGGAAACTGATACTTCTTCCCAAATCTCTTTCAATATCTGCAAGATATAAAAGTTTTGTTAAAAAAAAAAACCTTTCTTTTCTAAAAAGAAATATCTTATTTCAAAGATGACTGTAACAGAGGACTGTTAAGATATTGCCTAGTATTTTACTTATCTAGTATTAAAGAGTAACATATTACAACTAACTTTTTTATCATTATCTTCTTATTGATAAGAAGAGAATCATTTCATGCAATGATCTTTGAATAAAATGTAAATTATTAGCTTAAATATGCAGTCAGTTCTAGTAACAGCAATTATTTCTGCCTGAAGATTTTGCCAGACATGTGTATATTGAGCTTTAACAAAAAATTATACACACTACATTTCAAAGTACAGTTACGGCTATAAATGATACGACACCTTAAAAAACCATTAGCATTCTCAGCAAATATGCTTTCGCAAAACTGTATTCTGCTAACTATTAGTATAGTACTAAAAAACTAAATGTACGTATAATCAAATACAATATAAATATACTAGTATTATATTTGGTATAATCATATAGACGTCCTAAAATCTGTTCTGTTTGTTTTTTTTTTTTTAAATTGTACGTAGACTCTTTTCAGTGAACCTATAATACTTTACCGAACTCAAATCTGTATATCTCGTAAAGTACCTACTTTCAATAAATGTGCGATATAAGTTGGTAGGGTCGATAGTATTGATCTGCAAATATCAATCACATCTCAGGTATACAGGGTGAGGTTTTTTTATCTTGAGACAACGGAATATCTCTAAAGCACTGCATCAAATCAAAAAAAGATCTTAATAAGATTTGTTATAATGTAGGGGGCTTACTGAATTGTGCCGAACTCGATCCCATATCTCACAGCGTTCGTACATTACGTACCGAATATTTTTTCAAGTACATGGTATCCGTTTATATTTAGACTATTTTGCTGGATAGTATGAAAGACCTGCTTTCACTGATTTTAAATATATATACATTGTTCATATTTGAATAAGCCGTTTTAGAATTACTCGAGTTTATATCATTTATACTTTATCAAACTCTGGATTACCATGAGTTTAGACTGTAGGTGGTAAGGCACCGCCCTTAATTATCTCCAAAGGTGCATGTGTGTGGGATCAATGATTAGCCCCCAAAAGAGACGGAATTCCTGTGGCGCTGTTTACTTCAGCAAGAAAGGATGGATGGAGAGCCATATTTTCAAAATTTTTTTTTTGAAAACCATTCTTCCTGCTATTGGTAATAAGCGGACAAGGTGCTAAGGAAGTAGAAAATAAGGGCGATGCACTCACTGCACGGCAACTTTTTGTTATTGTGATAACCAAAATTCATTCTACGCAAGAACCATTTGAAGAATATATTGGAAATAGCTAGGATTACAGATCTGAGTACCTACAAAGATTGGCATTTAGTACGGGTGACTCACACGCAGTTTTGAATTATGAATGAAATACCTTTTTAGGTATTTTTAATATTAATACTTTTAGCTTACTGTGACTAATCTTTTCCCTCAACGAGCCAAATATTTAAATACAGGAAAATGTATCCTCATTCCCCAGATTCGCGACTCGTTCCGAGATTTCATAGAGTGCTGCCTATTGTTTTCTTATATTTTTTTTACAATTAATACTTTGAATACGCAAAGATTGCTAGCTTTTTTATAGTAAGAAATCAACAAATTAATGTATTTCTGCTAATAACTTAACCATTACAGTTATTAGCAGAAATACATCAATTTGTTAATACTTTAAATCATCTTGCTTACTAAGTACTTTTTGCTGATGAATTCCTCCATTCAAAACAGATGTTATACATCAATACTGATGCATGTATTGGTATATGTATGTGAAGTGCCAGGATTGAGGGAATGAATGAGTATATTATATATATGTCAATATTATAATATTTCTTTTTACTTGAGAAATAAACCGAACAATGTTTTGACTTTTGTGAATACACCACCGCTCTTTGTATATCTACTATTTTTGCATATTAAAGTAGATATACCATTTGCTCACGCCGATATTTTAGGAAGACGTCAATTTTTAGAAGAAAGAATTCATCCAAATTAACGGGAAGATCACCTATACGCCCAGCATATGTAGTTCGCCATTGTCACCGACTGCGGAACACGTATTGCGCGCTACAGTGTTGGGCAAGATAAGAGAAGTGAATGAATGGCTATAGCGATTAGATCACTAAAAAAAAATATGTTTAATCGCTGTAAAAATGTATTAACTTCCCCTACTTTGCCCAACATTGGCATGCCACAATATAATACTGATTCCAATTTTTCTACGAATCACAAAGACAGTGGATGTGTCTACCTACTTGTTAAATTACAGTTTTCGCTTATCTCGTGAATAACGTCACTGCGTTATAACGTCAAAAAACTCTCGGTCCTGTTGATGACGCTAAAACCTATTCCTACTATATATCTATCATCTTGACACATTTTTAAGCTCTTTTCCTTTTTTTGACTTCTTTATGAAGATGCTTATCTAAAATACTAGATAGCAGAGGACTATTAAATAAACACAGAGGTTATACTTTTTGTAACAAAAGCAACTGAAACTTCAAGCCAAATTACGTTGGCGCAGAACGCCATCTAACACCCAATGGTACTTCCAAAGTAAAATTCATTTAAAAACAAACAATAATTATTACATATTAGCAAGCTATGAGTCTTATTACACATTAATAAGTGAACGCATTGTTTATATCGTTTGGCATTTAATTTTTTTAAAAGTAAAGTACTACAAATAAAGCATAACGAAAAACACTTCTATCAAAACTTTTGTTTATAACTTCAATAAATACGAATAAATTATAAATGGGTGTTCGCTTTTAACTATAAATATAATTTAATAACTTTGATGCACATAGTCTAAATAGTGTATGTTGCGCACAATTAAATGAATTTTACTAATAATAAGGAAACTAGTCACAGTAAATACTTCAGCTATTATTATTAATGAATGCAAGAAGAGGTGGTGCATCATTCTCAAACATGCTATAGGTACAGGCTGTTCCGAACAACTTGCTTAACGGTAGGAACTTTGGCATATATCTGCCGGTTTTATGGAATAAGTGAATATGTGAAAAACTAGCAGAAATAGGTACCCTAAACCTTAATACTAATCCATGTAGAATTTGGCGCTGCATGCAATGCTCCTTTGAAAAAAAATACCACGTTACATTTGAAAAAAAAAAATTGTTTTTACTTTAAAAATATCCATATTGGACATGAGTTTCTGAACAGCCTGTATAAGGTATTGCAGTTACTGCTGTCGCAGTCAATACCTATGACCGTGCACTTGCATCCACATCGGTAGAATATCTTAATGTCCACTAGCCTATGAAATATTTAATATTATTGGGAGAGCGCAAACGTCAAAATTTTGACAAAATTGCAAGTATCTCAAAACGATTAGCTGTAGGAGTAGGAAACATTAACACAAACTTATCAAAAATGATCCGAGAAATACAATGAACCCATAAAAATTGCACCATTCTGTTTAAAATGAGAAGGTTGATATCGACACCCTGTATACCAAAAGTGCTATAAGGCTAAAAGTATTTTCCTTAAATAGATTATAATTGGCCATGACTACCATGCAAGTTTCAAAATTAACTTCTTACTAGAAGTTCGAAAAATTCTAATGACCCAGTTCAGTGGGACACCTGTATATGTCCATCTTAAAATGCAAAAAATCAGTACTAATATTAATCTATATAGACATTACATTCGTATATGACAACAGGAACAGTCATACAGTTAATTTTTTATTTATATTCTATGATACTGTACCATAAAGTAGCAATTTTATAATTTAGATTTAGGCAGATTCTACATCGTAACTGTGTGTGATGATAAATTTTATGTATATTTTGCGAAACAGAAGTTCTATTATACAATTTATTAAGTTTAAACATTGGTTTTTATTCTCACTACGCATCCAAGCTTCCCCGCCACTTTCCACTTCTTGATTAGAAATCCAAAATGTTACCTTAATCACACATTTTTTCCCAAAAACTGGGCCAGTCTAGTTGTATATAGTCACTGCACTAGATACATAAAGTACCGCAAATCTTCATCCATTTCCAAAAAGATGCGCCCATTTTACATGCTATACTTGCCAATGTGTTATTAATTACACCATTTATTAATTATACAAAATTTTAAACAATTTGCAAGTAACACAAATAAAGTCCTTTCTTATATAGTAAAAAAAAAACGATAAAAAACCTAAGTATTTCCATTTCCAGAGTGATTATTATTTATTATGTGGTTAGCGATAGCAATGTCATTTACTTGGATCCACGCTGCAATCTCCTACCTAGCTTCAACTAAAAATTTGTGATTCGTATTAAAAGAACATAGAAGCAGCACTTAATTAATGAAAGAAGTATTTAAAAATCATTCTGTTGTATATTAAGATACCAACCTCACTAATACAGTTAGCTAAGTTATTGAATTCAGCTGGCACTTGCTCATTGGTTCTTAAAATTTTGATATATATAAATAAGTACTTTCTTGATACCTCTTTATGTACTTTGTCATTTATAAAAAATCCCAAAAAGAAATATAAGCATACAGGTTTTTGAATGATTTGTATCCTATCACTGGTTAGAGAGGTTATTTGCACCAAAACAACAGGGCAGCATTGAGTTTATTCAATAAATTCATGTTTTGAACACTCATATGTGTTTTAGAACTACCGTACTCATCATTTGTGGCCGCAACTGCAATTTCAAACTAAAACCGTTAAAATGTACAGTATACCTTACCTGACATTCCACATATGCAACTAACGAATCTTGTGACACATATTTCACAGTATCAGGACAGACTGGTCCTTCCAATACTAACACACCATTCCCAGCATGCTTATAACCCATAGCTTCAAACATAATCTCTGCACCTACCAAATTAGCTTCTATTTGATGTTTATAAAACCCACAGTACATCTTAAAACAGTGTAATAACAATAAATTTTCCATTGTATTTACAGAAATGTCTTACTTTTATTTGACGATACTCTTGTCTCCATGGTTGAGAAATTAAGTTTCCCGCATACATTCCTATCGCATTCCATCCGAGAGCCGCTCGATACCCACTGAAATCCTTTTTACTGCTGGCAGACCTATGTAATACCTCTACTGTTTCTTTAAAGAAAAATTTTTGAGTATGTGGAGCAATACACAAATATTTTTTTATGCAATCGTCAAGTTTATTTTTAAGTTCCAGTTTTTGTGGGCTTTCCCCCATTTCCAAGTAATTTAGATGTAACGAATTGATTTTTGTCCATAATTCAGACTTTTGATCATGGAAATAATAACTTTCCATTATTACCATATTAAGGGAAGATGTCACAAAGCAATCCTTTAAATCTTCTTCATTACCGCTTATGTATCTACAACAACAATTATTTATTTCCATATCATGTAACAAATTACTGTAGTGTACCCTAAATAATTCACTTAACCTACATAACACCTTTTATCAGACACTTTATTTAAGTTTGCACTGTGTTATTTTTAGAATTGGCAAAGCTAAATATATATAATAGTTTCGCAAAAGGAGTGTAATACTATCAATTATTAAGAGCAATCACAGGGAAATCTATAATACGATTTACACCTTCTACCGTCTTCATACACATCACAGACTACTGGGACGACTGGGACATGACTCGACTGGGACTGCAATCAACAATTACAATTGCTTACAATCGTTGAATTATTGTATTGCATACCTGATTGATATACGACAGTCAGAATTTATATGTGCATATCACTACAATTTTCATATTTTTAAATAGAAATAATTATTTACAATACAAAGAAAGTATTAATCATATTTGTTGTGAAATTCATAATAGTCATTTTTGTTTTAATTAAAGTATGTATATAAGAAAATAGGTAGAATTAAAATTTGCAGGCCCAAAGTATGATCCTTTGTCGATCTGATTACACACCCATTAAAATTGTCAGTGTCACTTTATTCCAATCCATCAAAATTAATAGTTACAAAATTGTTTTGAAATACCTATATTTTTAAATTTTTAGCTATTCTACAATACTACATAATAATGGGGGATATAAAATTATCTGATATGAAAGCAACTTATTTTCCACCTTCTCTGCAGCCTACATTTATGGGTGCGAGTCCGCCAACAAAAACTGGTTATGGATCCTTATACGAATCAGGCAATATAACACATTTCCAAAATTATCGGAATGAAAATTTATCTAAATTTACGGTAATTCCCCAGTCACTATTTTATCGTCATGCATATATAGGCCGTCCAAATATCAATTGCCCAAAGTTCCAGGCAGCAACATACTTTCGGCAGCGATTTGTGACCGTCAGAAACATACGCATTGTAATGCCGCATTTACACATTTGTATGAGTAAAGCGGAACGCGCACTGGATCGACTCGACTCGGTCGGCTCGGATAAGAGCAATCGGCAGTTTTTACTATACGTGAAGTAATGCGGGCCGCGCACTGGTTCGGATCGAATTCCTTCGGAAAATACCGAATCAATGCGCGAACCTTCATTTAACTCCACATGCAGCAAAAACTACGATTATTTTTTTCCGAGCCGACTGAACCGAGTCGATTCAGTGCGCGTTCTGCTTAACGAGGCGAGTAACGCAATGGGTGCACTCGTTATGCGACTCTTACCATGTCCTACGGTACAAATAATACGGTATGCTCGTTTTGAATCTCTAATTCGTCAAGGCCGGTCAGATGAGGTCATTAAGGAGCGTATCGAAAACAATAAAATACATGTATGAAAAATAGCAAAATGTGAAAATCCAAATTATTCACAACTACCAATTAATGTAATTCAAATGCAGCTTTGCTTTAAAAAAGCCCATTTAAGTTGAATTTTCTTTATCAATCGTGGCGCCATCTAGTAGCGATCGTGTTTATTTCTACAATTGTAGCGAATTTCGTATGTGTTTACAAAGTATTTTCGTGGTTTTTCTAGAAAATTGAATGGAGAATTTCATTTTCTAAACTTACCTTTCGAATTAACAAAACCCCTCACGGTCGAAATCGATTTTAATATAATAGTAATTATGTATGTGGCGCAATTTATAGTCCCATGTGACGTAACTTCCATATGCGCGTAAGCATACCGTATTATTTGTACCGTGCCATGTCCTTACCGATCGTGACGCTCACAAGTGTGTAAACGCCGGAGTGTTATATATGCTTGCGCGCAATAAAATCTTCAATGCATCCAACAAATAGTTGGATGTTTTTGCATACTTTCAAATTGCGTTCATCGTTCTTAATATGGTTTTCTGTCTCTTGGTCACGAATTATACGTATTACCAATTACTAATTTTTTTGTTGTGATTGTATGAAATGGTGTCAGTGATACCTTATGTAATGCATCTACTGCACGAGCCACATCAACTACGACCAGAAGCGTGCGCTTCATGCACATAATAACGTATCTAGCTGTAGAAGTTTGGATGGCTCCTGCGGTATATTACGATCATGGTGATCTACAGCGGTGGTATTCATACGTTCGTGCAGTTTACAAATTATAGCAGATGCCAATGCGCACGGGCACTAACTAGTTTTGAAACCATCACAAACTAGCTGCAGAAACATACCTAATATGCCTGCATATTGTAATATTTACATTATGATTGTATATAGAAACCTAATTAAGTAATCAGCACTAACCATATTCATATTTTCAAATATGAATACAATTTAGTACAAATAAATAAAACTTATTTATTTGTATTGCAAAATTAAATAAAATAGCTTTATTCAAACAAGAGTAGTCAATCGTTGGAAAAAAAACAAGGTATCAATGCGTAGGGATGGCAAATTTTTTTCATATATCGACATCGATTTTTCAATATTTCGCTAACAATATATGGATGCTTGTAAAATATCAGTTAAATGATATCGATATTACAGAAACGGCGCGAAATTCGAAATTGCGCTTACAAAGCTCGAACGAGAGTATTTTTTGAATTGCTTTTGTATTTTTATTTATAAATATACATAGCATATTGATGCCACAAGCATAGCCGTAGATATTTAGAAAATTATATTGTGTATAATTTACTGATCATTCATAATGCGGTAAGTGTTTGTGCACGTTTATATATATACATAATTTTTTTTCTTATAATTTAAATTAAATACAAAATTGCATCGGTATACCGCTGGCATGTGTGTCGAATTTGCCATGATTATTTATAACTTGGATATACAACTGGCACTAAATTGAAATCTCTGATTGTTAAACTTCCTTTTATCATTATTATTTTTGTAAAAGAAACAACTAAACTATATTTTAGATGCCACCATATGAATGGGGTTTTATGAACACCCCGTACACACCACGACCAGATATTTCCATAAGTGGGAAATTAACACAATTGGAATAAAATGTTGCAAATGCCTAGACCGGAATTTTCTATGTTGGATGCAGGAAGGCAGCAGGAAGTTGATGACTTTTACAAAGTATGTATGTATTTATTTCATAGCCTTACGTCGTATTACATACAGACGCACAAGTGTTCTACTGGAGATCCAGTAGCGTAACTAGGTAGAGGCTATTCCCGGGCGCAGCATCCAGGATACGCCACGTCCTCGCCCACTGAAAACTGGAGCTACCCCACTGCGAAAATCATATCTTTAATTGCAGGCACATTTTCTATTTTAGAAGAAAAAAAAACTTGTAGTATTATATATTGTGATAGAGATTGTGAGATTGAACCTTTATATAGTTTTTTTTTTATTTCAATTGACAATAACACCTCACACAGACCCAAATTCGAAGATATAATAAGCAGGTGTAATATAAATAAAACTTGGCTGTAAAGGTTCATAATAAATAATCTCGAAATTGCTAAATTTTTCATTTCTGTGTTTCTTGAAAAATTAAATTATGTAATTAGGTATGACTTTAGTTATGAAATGAATCTAATTTAAGGTAATTATAATGAAGGAAAGATATGTTACTAAATAACCGTGACTTCATATTATGATTGCCATTAAATAGAGATTCATTTCATAGCTTAAAACGATCAAATAGTTTCATTTTTCAAAAAATTCAGATGAAAAATATATTCTCCCAACAATTTAAACGCGGCCTGTCTTTTTTTTTGGACTTACTAGTCTACCAGATACTACACTATATGAATAACTTCAACCGCTTAATCTCCATACTTTCAACGAGAATCCTCCAAATATTAAGCTGAGATTTGGTCCCGGTTTTATCAGTTGATAATGAGAACCCTTTGGAATAATTTTGTAAAATATTCGCCATAGATGGTCAGGCTTATCTTTTTTTTTAGAGCCCAATATAGTTTTACATCTCACATAGCTATCTAAATACACAACCAGTTTACCGCAGGGAGTCGAAACCGCAATTATAACGGTTACGATTACGGTCATGACCGTGACCGAAATTCTTATTTCTGTTACGGTCTTGACCGTAACCGTAATTCAAAATATTCCACATTAAATATGACCGTAACCGTAATTCAAAATGTTCCACATTAAATACGGTTACCTCTTATGACCGTATTTGAATTCGGATTAGACTTTCGGTGACCGTTTATGGATTGTATTTGATCGTATTTATATACGGTCAAATACGGTCCGTATTTACATACAATTTTAACTGCCTTCTGGCACCGCTCCCCATGTTGCGATACTCGACCCGCCCGAATTAGCAGGCATAATTACAATATATTCCTCAAAGTTTGAAACCGGTAACCGTTATTGACACCGTATTTGAACGTGTTTATATACGGTCAAATACGGCCCAAATACGGTCACTAACGGTCACCAGAAAGTCTGACCGTAATTGAAATACGGTTAGGAATAGCTGGCATAGGAAAACGGTCGGGAAACACTCGGTTAGAAGTATGATACCAGATAAATACGGTCAGATTTAGGGTACCCGAATAAAAACCGAAATAATGACCGCTTACATTACGATTTTTAAAACGGTTTCGATTCCCTGGTTTATCCTAATAGTGTAGCGCTGAAATGTTTGGCGGGTAATTATTGTGCTTACGTACGAATCTGGTAGCGGAAGGTTTTTTAAACTCTTGTTCTTTTGTATTTTTTGGCTTTTTTTTACAATGACCAAAATAACTCTGGAACGGTAACGGATAGCTAAAGTACGTGTTTTATAAAATTGGCTTTAAAATGCCTAGTAAAACCGAAAAATGCACTAAAAAATATAGGTTTCTATTTATACTACCATAGTTGGCCATGACTTTCGATGTAACCGGAAGTGCGACATAGATGAAGTTATTTTTTCTAAATAGATAGCTAACTATGCTTAATCCCGAAGTGTCTAAATCGAAATATCATTACAAAGTCAAAAACTTTTAATGGACGAGTTTCTTAATTCATCTGTATAATAGGGCAATTTCTTGGTAAGTATAATAAAGTGGCCGTACGCCTGCCATGCTTCATATTCAACTATCCAACCTCCGATAACTTATGCGATACCCGCGAGCAACATCTAATACCAAAAATGAAGACATTTGAATTTTATGAATACTATTTGACGTAATACAAGAATCATGTAGAGTATCACAATAATTTATATGGGATAAGACCAATGATTCACACAATGTTTTTTTCTTCATTTTTTAAGACAGAAAATCTCTACTAGCATAATACATCCTCATAGCAATATATAATCTCACACATTCATTAACATGATTAGCAAAGTCTAAATTATCATTAAGTAAAGCACCTCGGTTTTTGACAGTACTTTTTAACAGAATATTTCTACCATCAATAACAATTTTTAGCTTAGGGCTATGCAGCCAATCACTTCTAGCCTTTTTAAGGTCACATAACATTAGGTTGGTTTTTGCAGAAGTCAAGTATAGAAAATATTTTCTAGGTGTAGTATTTAAATTTTCTGTCTGAATTAATAGGGAACAAGCACTATCAATCTCCTGAACAGGAAGTGAGTAATAAAGTGGTATATGGTTAGCTTCACAATGATACCCACACCTGTTTATATATTTAACAAAGTTGTATGTGTAAATTGTATACAGAAGGGGGCCTAAAATTGACCCTGGCGGGACACCGATATTATGGGTCAAATACGAAGATAATACGATTATAATACGAAGACATTGAGTTCTTCCAATAAGATAACCATGCAAAAAGCTGACAGAAATAGGTTCCAACCCAAAATAGAACAATATGACCGGCTTTAAGTCATGCTATTAATAGTGTCGAAGCCTTCGAGATATCAAGCAAACATAAAAGGGTATTATTGCTTTATCAATTGCTTTAATAATGTCATCACGTTGAAGCAGTTTACGGCTGCATTGTTCCCCAAAACCAGACTGAGTTTGAGGCAAAATGTCATTCAATAAAAAATATTTCTTTAAATTGACGCTTCAACACTTTTCTCCAAGACCTTCGACAAGACCGGGAAAGTATAAACTTATCCTTCAGTCTCAAGTCGCCGCAGTGACTAGGATTTGTTTTTTTTAGGAACGGGAATAATCACAGACTGTTTCCAACATCGCGGAAAACATCATCAAGCACGAATTTATTATATATGTTCGAGTAGTTCATCATATGTGCTACAATAACTGTATAAATTTTGTTGTATACCATCCGCCCCAGCGCATTACCTGTTAATGGAAAAAAAAAATATTTCATAAACAATTGGCCCATCTACTACTTGAAATTCAAAATTATTATTACTTAACCTGTTACTAAAAATGTCACTGTCCAACTGCAAGATATAATAGAATCGATGAATAGTGGTTAATAATACCTGAATCTTTCAAGTGTTCAGGAATGTTATTATTTTTAGGGTTTACTACTCCTAAATTTTTTAATTAATTCCCCACGCAAGATTCGAACCTACACACTCTCATTTACCGGACAAACGCTCTACCAATTAAGCCAGAGAGGAGCATATAGATTGGAGTGATACATCGACCTATGTCGATATTAGATCTTGAAAGGCCGGCGGGACCGCGAAATCCTGCGTAAGGAGAAAATTTTGCTTGGGAAAAATTCCTCTTAATTATTACAGTTATTAGCAGAAACGCATTGACCGCGTTCAGAGTACGAATATGATACACATCAGTAGCGGTTTTCGCTACACAAAATGGCGACCGCTCCATTGTATGTTAATGGCCGCGTTCAGAGTACGAACATGATACATATCAGTAGCGGTTTCCGCTACACAAAATGGCGACCGTTCTATTGTATGTTATTGATGTAGCGCAAATGTAGCGGTACTTTTTTGAGACGAATTGTCAACAGTTCCCAAACCGTTTGGGAGCAGCTACGTAGCAGTTACGTACTCTGAACGCGGCCATTGTTGTAGCGCAAATGCAGCGTTGCGTTTTTGAGACGAATTGTCAACAGTTTATAAACCGTTTGGAAGCAGCTACGTACTCTGAACGCGGCCATTAACTTGTTAATTTTTTACTGTAAAAAGCTCGCAAACTTTGAATATTGCCAACAATCTGTATAAATGAAACCTTTTTTTTCTGCCTTCATCATTATTGTAATTTTTAAAGCGAAAATAATAAAGCCTAAGAAAAAAACATTCCGTTGCTACATTCGAACCCAGGCACATGGATTACACCGAGTTACACCTCAACTCAACAAATCTTTATTGTTTTGAATTCGATTACAAGATATATAATATATCTATGTACACATATTTGATTATACCGGGTGTCCAGTCTGATGAAGATGCAACGGTCCATAGCCGATTTATTATTGTTTTTTTGGAAAAATATTTCAAATAAATATTGCCTCAAATCATATTCTACACATTTTCAAATTAGTTTCAGTAATGGCGGACTGTACCGGAAGTAGATACTAACTTTATTATTTTAAATGGAACACCCTGTATATTATTGTACTTTTGGATTCCTTGTTAAATTTAAATAACAATACGTTAGGCATACATTGGGGCTAAGTTGTACCGTTTCCGAATTACATGACGTTTTTCGAAAAAACGGATATAAATTAAATTGGTATTTTGTGTGCAATAATGAACCTTACATATATATAATTAATATATACAATATGCGGGGCGGTTGCTACATCTGCGGTGTAGAAGGGTAGGGCGAGGACTCGCGAGTAGTTTGGAGGAAAAGTTCTGAAAAACCTCCGTGGGTTACCCCTCGGGTGCTTCATCGCTACGCTATTACGGACTTGTACTAGTTGCGTATTTAAATACGTATGCAAGATGTATATAAATACCGTGCACGTATGAACTTTAGTTTATTGGTTTAATATATCGTCGGTTTTGTACTACAAGGTTGTATTTGACATTTTACTCGATATCTAGTTATCAGTGCCCCACAGTTGTATGTTGAACTTTTGAATTTTTTGCGTAGCGTTATTTCAGTTTGTAGCTGTTTGCAGTGTTTGCACAACCGTATAGTACCAAACGGGCGATACATCTTTGGTCAAACTATGATTTTTGCTGGTGATTTTGGTTATCTCTTAATGCCCATAAATTAGAAATAATTGCATTGTAGGCATCCCAACTACATAGAGATCAATATAAAGATCATACTGGTCACAGGCATCCTCTTAACTACTTCAAAAATGCGGAATATAAATTCCAATGTCCTCCAGATCCCACAAGGTACGACACATTCTTCACTGATTGTAGAACAATCTAATTCCTATATTATAATATTTACAGCACATACCTCAAGTTCCCCCAGTATTACGTTAAGTATAGAACTCCTCCCGTGTTACCATTAACTCTGCGCAGAACAAATCATATGCCCTCCTTACCTGAAAGAGCGCTTACTGGACGTTTTTCACCATATAGCGACATTTCTTATAAGAGATAAGATACATTTGTGTTTTCTAATAGCCGTTTAGTGATACGTGATACATATTTGTAAGTCTATTGTGTATTCATTTCGTTGAATAACGCCCCATTTGATGTAAGTGGATGGTTACTGTATGTTGTATGTAATTAAAACCATGATATTTCTTTAAAAGAATTATTTTTGAATGCCTTTAGGTTTAAGATACAGAAGTAGAGAAATATTATATCTGTTGCCATATGCACAAAGCGACTATTTCCGTGTGATGAGAAACTTATATCTCAATTTTTCTGAGACTAAAATATTATTTAGAAATGATCAAAATCTAGGTCAAATATTCTTAAAAGGAGGCATTTATTAATTCCTATTGGTGCTCAAACGTGAAACTATTTTCACCCTTTAAAGCAATACTCAAATAATTAGCAACGCTGGTGACACTTTTTATTCTCGCAGCTAGCGAACTCGGTTATTAACATATTGTAGCGCGCGTGCCTATTTTCAAATTGAAAATTGTGATTTCGCGCTGTAACGGCAGGTGCCGTCGCCATCCCTTCAGATCACGAGACTGCTCATAGAGGGCGCTAGTGGATGATGCGTTGGAAATTTCTAGCGCGAATTTACTCGAAATTTCAGAAAAGCTGCAAGTTAATCCACAGACAAGCCTAATAACAGCACGCGCGCGAGCGGAGACGAGACAGTTTGTATCACGGTATTGCAGCGCGAAAAGCCGAAGCAAGTGAAGCGAACGGTGAAAATAAGTTGGTCAATATAAATAAATCAACAAATATAAATACTAGTAATTAGGAGGAAGAACTAGTTTAATAAGTGTTTTTAGTAGTGTTTAGTTATTTATTATCAGTTTTTTATTTTAAGCGGTGATATAAAATACTTTTTATTAAACATATTGCCTGTGTTTGAACCCTAAAACGTTAACAGTTAATCCTACAGGGATCAAAAAATGGGTACTCAATAGCCGAATGCACTATAAAAACACGCAATACGTATTTCCTATTTTAGCATAATATGTATGGTAAAATGTAATTAGTTAGTGCTTGTAAGTGCGTTTACACCTTTATTACTAGCACATTAAACCAATTACTTTAAGAATGGGTTATAAATGGAAATGCACAATTTTTTATATTTCCCGCTTTTTTGTAACGAACTCTTAAGATAACTTAGGCTGCGTTCCGAGTCGCGCATTTTCTGCGATACGTGCATTGAAAGACATAGAACAATGTGAGCGTTCTGATTTACTTGTCGTGCATATGCTACATAGGCGCATTACTTTTTTTTCTATGCGTGTATGTTCCATTCTAGCCTCAGTCAGGTCTAAACTGATTTAGCGGCAAAACTCTTATGCACGCATACATGTTAAATCGGAACGATGTAGTCGTACATTCAGACGCATAATATAACATTATGCACGACTCGAACGCAGCCTTAATTCGGAAAAAACCCACCGTCTTACCACCAATCCACCAACGAGTAGATATTAAAAATTCTCTAAATCGGTGCAAATATTTCACCATTATGACCGAATATAGAGTTACACAATATCCGGTTATTAATAGTCAAGGATTATTTTGGCCATGACTAACGTAACGTTTTCGGAGTTTAAATAACCAAATATAATAAATAAAAAGTATTTATTTCTATACTTAGTCTAATTAAAATAAAATAACTCCAACATGCTAATAACAGATAACTAAAGCACTAGTGAACCACTTAATAACTAAACTCACATAAATACTACTTATTCGTATTCACAATTTATATCCACTATTTTTTTCGCTGCTTTAGTCTTACTTCGGCTTTTCCAGTAGAATTCCCCAATACAACTGTTCCAATAGAACTGTCCTCCATTGATTTCGCGTACGGTTATATTTGGTGCGTATGATTCAGGAGCGGTATATATCGTTTCCTAAATGTCTAGTGCATTTCGCATTAAAAAGCTTCTATTGTGTCGATACACAATAATAGGAATGCAGGTTCACGATATGACACTGCATTTCCGAGGGCTCTGTTATCTAATGTGATCTCCGTATTATACAGACAACGCCATCATTCAACACAGTTTAAAATTCAAATTTAAAATACAAATAGGCGCGCATAACACTACGTCACTGATTATAACTGAAAGTACGCTATCTGCTACACACGTTAGAAACGGAGCACACTGTATATAGGGTAAACTGATTTTACTTCTGGTAAGACGGAACAAAATCTATCTTGAATATGAAATCATAAATAAAAGTAAAAAAATTCAAAGTTATAGTTTAGGTATTATAAAAGGACACAAGATTGACATATGTACTTATAAACTGAACAGTTCAGTTATCCTGAAGAAGCTGTCAGTATGAACAGCGAAACGTCGAGCGAAAGTTTTGACACACGGCGAAACCCGCAAGAAGCTGTTGGTTATAGTTACACCGGCCGTGAAAGCCTACGCAGTGCTTTGACATATGTACTTTCAAAAATATTTTAAATTTTTGAAAAATGTGTTCAAACGCACACGCAGATCTTAGTTTTAGTTTGCAAGAACAACAATAAAATACAATATCTTAGTTCCGTTGCGCGAAAACTTAAATCAAAGTGCCAACAAATATTTTATTAAAAGCGGAACATTTTCAAAACACCGGGACAAACTGTTATAAATCGGGACAGTCCCGTTAAAAGCGGTTGATTTAGGGTAACTTCTTAGTACTGAAGTATTTTTTTTTTCAAATGTAACGCCTTGTATATCTTTACATCATTGTGTTGTAGAATTGAATCCTGAATGAATGAATCTAGTTTTTATTAGTATTTAATAATAGCAGGCAGTGAAAAATAATTTTAATTTTAAAAGCATATAAAGAAAAAAACAAATCAGATTTTGATTTTAAAACTGCGAAATCGGGGTGTAAAGTTTCGTTAGCTCCACCTTGTACGTACAGTAGGTATTATAACTTGTGGAAAAATATTTTTATGAACTTATATGACATTATTGCGCTAACGAGTATCAAGTAAATGTATAGGTATCTCTTGGTTCAAATAAGAAAAAAATAAAAATAATTACGAGAATTTTCCTTAGAGAAATTAAGAATAGTAGAAACTATTGCTGGTATTTTGTCTATTGTAACTACCAATAATTTTTTGGTTTAAATAATTAGACATAAATAAAACTTATCATGGGAATAATTACAAAACACGTTTAAACGCACAATCTTTAATCACTAAAACTACAATACTAATAAACAAATACAACTTTTAATACTAAAGCGCTTAGGTTCAAATACTTATCACACGTAACTATAATTATCGTTTTTAAAGCATTTTCATATTCAATGTTTTTTTTTAATACGATGTAACTTATTATGAATAACAATGAAAATTAAACATTGCTAAAAATAAACAACTAAATAATGACAGTGCATTAATTCTTAAAGAAAACAGTTTTGAACTTTCTCAGCACGTATTACTTATGTGCGCAAAATTTTCAAACTGTGAATGTAAAGGCACTGCCAAAATCGTCCATTTTGCCTATTGCATGGGTGAATTCTAATTGGCCAATAGTTCCATTGTTTTCAATGTCCATTGATGTTAGTAGCTATAAGAATAGAAGCAATTAAAAGAGAAGTGCGAAAACATAATATAATTTGAAGAAAAGTTGTTTATGCATAATAAGAGAATATTTTTAAATTAAAGCAGGAACGATTGTTGCAAATACAGTTAAACATTTGAAGAGATGTCATATGTATAAACGGTGCTCATACCAAACTAAACATAATAAGTCCGAAAACGTATATTTTGTTAGTTTTTGTTCATTGGTTACCCAAATTTTCTATTTTTGTATCTCAACCCAGAATGTCGTAACTGATACCAACATAACATGCGACTGCAATAAGATACAAATATGCCGAAGATGCCTTGATGTGCAGCATTGCAACGGATTTAAGACTGTCACTCTTTTCCATACATTCAAATTAACAAGGTTTCGAAAATATCCTTTTAGATATGTCATTTTAGGAGTTTAGCATCTAGAGGACACTTATATTTACTCTAATGAACCGTCATTTTTCCGATCTGGACCTCTTGTGACATATCTAACGTGCGAGAGTTCAAGTTTAGCAGGACGGCGTTCATTCATTTCATTCATTTCTTAACAAGGCGTTGCTGAGTATTAAGATATAGTCCTCAAATTTTATTATAGTTATTAGTTTGAGTTTCGATCGCGGTCAGTAAGTTTATAAAAAGAATGGAAATATTATACGCCCGAGGAAAAACTTTTTACTGTGAAAAAAATTTACGGTGGCAATTCAGCAGAAGTTACATGCAATTTATCTGCAGTAAATTATCCCAAGAGATCAATTCTTAGCGCATTCTTACTGTTCGTAATACAGTTTGACGTTTTGAAGCAACGTTTATATTAATAAATAACAAAAATAACAATGTCCTTGCGAAAAATTTCAAAATGATATCAAAATTCAAGTTTGTGCATTGATGGAATTAAATACTAGGATGTCATCTAGCTAAATTGCTTGCCAATGTAATATTAGTGCAACAACTGCTTTAAACCTTTTACATAAGAATAAATATTGGTCGCACAAAATTAGCGCATCCCCAAAGAACTTTTACCCGACAATTTTTACCGTCGCCTGGAATTTTATAAATCAATGATTAACAAATATCCCGAACATAAATATTTCTTCAATAATATACTGTAGCACACGAGCCTATTTTTAAATTTCAAATTTAGAGTTGCCCGTTGTACCAACAGACGGCGCCACCCTTAGATCGCAAGACTACTCACAGAGGGCGCTAATATACGGTGGGTCAATCCACAATAAAATTTCCAGCGTGGATTGACTGGAACTTTCAGGAAACGTAGATTTCTTGTAGTCCGCGCGGCAAAGTATAAATACACGCGCGAGTAGGGAGCAGTCTATATCGAATATATAATAGTCGAAACGCAACGAGAAAGTCGTGGAAATAAATCACATAACAGTCAGTGAATATAAATCGTAAAGATAAATATTAGTACTTAAGTGAATTAATTTAATAAGCGTTTTTAAGAAGTATTTTGTTATTTATTAATCAGTATTAGTGTTTATCTTTTTACTAGACTTTAAGTGTCGGAATAAGTACTTTGTATTAAATATATCGCCGTGGTGATTATTTAAACCCTGAAAACGATACAATATCATTATTAGATTTTTTTAAGATCTGTTATTTTATTTGATTATTGACTTTAAAACTGCTTATCATTCTTTTTTTTCTTTTGATATTGTTTATGAGTTTGGTCGCTGAAATGTATAGTTTATTATTTGATGCTTCGATATAAGAGTAAGTATGAATAGAAAAGAAACATGAATAGATTTTAATTATCAAATAGGTATTGTCTGATTATTTCCGTTTTCACTAATACGAATATAATATCGGATTTAATATTACTTTTACAGATTTTATAAATAAAGCGAGAAAAAGAATATCGAGCTCAATAATTCGGCTGAACTATGACAATTCGCCGAACGTTAATAAATCTGTAAATTAAAGTGCTTCTCATTTCCAGTCGTCCAGAATGCAATTCACAGCTTACAACTTTTTACTAGGTACAGTATAAGCAATAATTAAACCGGATGATGGAAAAAGCAAGGAGATACACAGGGGAGAGAAAGATCAATGTGGAAAGATTAACACAGAGGGGATGAAAATGAGAAATACAAAAGAATATATCTAGAACGAAACATGAGACAGATAGACGAGGAGTAACATACAGACGCGTCTTGAACGCAATGCAGACGACTATGACCTACGCTGCAAAGAAACGTATAGGGACTGGACATAAAGATACAAAGGAATGAATGGTGGAATAAAGAGTGTGAAAGGGCAGCAAAGAATAAAAACGCGGCCCGGCAAAAATAGTTGAAAAATGGAAAAGAAGAAGAGAGAAAAAGATACGTCGATACAAGAGAAGGTGAAATTGATAAGAAACTCGAAATAAAAATAGATGGAGAACGAAATGAGAAAAATAGAAGAGAAAAAAAGGAACAGAAACTCAAAAAAAGGTTATCAAATTATAAACAAACAGAAAAATAATAGCGAGATAACAATAAACGATGTAAAAATAAGCCAAGCCAAGTGATAGCGACTAGACGAAAACGGCGTTATCGAACATTTCAAGTGTAACGCGCTAATTTTTAAACCAGCGGTTTCGATAGGCGCCCCTAGATGGCGCTAGAATAGCGGAAGAAAGAACTACGTACGAGGAATGACAGAGGGCAGTACCGGGTCCAAGATTCGTGATTATTCTCCTGAATCTAGAAGCACGCCCTAGATGTGTCTGGAAAAATCTCGTAGTCTCGCGCCAAATACAAATAACGTGTGGGGATTGGCCGGGTTAGTCAGTCAGTCGATACGAGTTGAATAGTGAATAGTTGAATAGTGATAGCGAGTAGAGATAAATACGAGCGAATTAGTACGTGTGATATAAATATGGGTGGAAATAAATCGTTTACATAAATTAAGACATTAATAGTAATTAAGTGATTTTAATTAATAACTGATTAATAGTAAGAGTGAGCGATTTAATTTTAGTATTATTTAATAGATTTTAAGTGGTCCGTAAGTGCGTTAATAAATCAAGTTAATTTAAATATATCGCCTGTGTATTTTTCTAAACCCCCACAACGTTTTAAGAATAGAAAAACGTTACACAAGGAACTACTAATAGAACTTCATATAGATGAATTAACTAAAAAAAAAAAAACGCAAAAATGAGAATTACCTACTAAGGTAGAAGTCCCAATTACTGACACTTTAAGGGATAGAATGTTTAAGATTCCAAGATGCTACTGGAAGAATAATTTTGATTTTTAAACTTAAAATAAATGGCCGCGGCATTATTTTTAATCGAAAACCAGCAACGAAACTATTATAGGAAAAATACAGAGAAGGTGTGGTAATTAGGACAGGGTTAAAAATTGGTACATTTACCTTAGTAGATCAAGAAATCGAAAAACCAATAAAAGAAACAGTGTTTCAAATAATAAACAAAGGCAAGAATGGAAAAGCACCAGGAAATGATAGAGTAAGCACTGAGATGGTGGAAATAAATAAGAAAAAATATGTACCTTAACAGTGGAGATTAGGACAAGAGGCAAGCTGCGGCGATTAGGAACAACGGTACTTATATCGATATATAAAAAGAGCTGTCTCATTCCTTACTACAGAGACATCATTCTTTTGGAGGTAGGTGTTCATTATTTAGTATCGGACGAACGGCACGCATCGTACGAATCGGTTTTATTTGATATACTGCCTCCACTGCTTTCGCAGTATACGGATATCCGATTAATGTGTAGGCATTTTTTTAATTTTTACTCACTAGTACCGTTATTTAGTGCCGTATAACTGTTGCAGATAAATATTTGTAATTGGTAACATGAATGGCGAAGATGAAGTTATTGTTTTTACTAGTTTTTTAGCAGAGGAAGGAGAAAAGCAAAAGCAGAAAAGAAAAGAAAGCGAAAATATTGAATAAAATCCTATCAATAGTTTCGTATGTCTCGCGCTATGTTTACAACTTTACTAGATATTTTGAGACAATATTTAACAAGACAAAATACACCATTTAGGAACGCTATAGGACCTCAAGAAAAACTATTTATTTTTATTGTAATATTTAGGAAGAGACAATGGAAAACAATTCTTCGTTGCTGATTTAACTACTGTGGATCCCGTAAATTATGTAATTCTTCATACTCTTGCACAATTGCAATAAAGCGAGCAACGTCCATGGCAATAACTGCTTGAAATACTAAATGCGTATGCCGAAGAAGCACGTGCACTTGGTGCGATTTTGAATGACATCATCGGCAGCGTACAGACGTTCGGATTTTAATTCGTCTATCCGAATTTCTATCGGCATTACGGAGGTGCGATGCCTACGATGTGGATATATAGACGCAGTTCCATTACAAACAATGCAACTAATAGTAAAATGCGAGTCGTATCGTCTGATACTTAATAATGAACGCCTACCTTTGAACACCAAACACCTTTGACAAATGTTGGCCAGAACAAGATCCACGACACGGATCCAGCCCGGAAGCAAAAATATAAAAATGTAAAATTGACAAAAATGCTTAAATTACAAAAGGCAATAATTTTTTTGTTGTTGTAGCAGCCGTTTGACATGGAGCCTCCGGAGACACTGTAACCTCTTGACTTTTTATATTTAGTCTCCCATTTCTTTTATCCATTAAATTATACCAGTTATTCCAGGGTTCTAGTATCCTGCACTAAATTTTGTACAGGGCTCTGGCTGGTTTATGGAAGTAAGTGCAGTAATTCTTGTGTCCAGAGCCTCGCATTCACACAGAATGTGGTAGGCGTTCTCTGTCATCTTATTACACTGTAGTTGGTATCTCCAATGTTTGTCCCAATTTTCTGTAGGTATCCTTTCAGTGTACAGTGTCCTGTTAGTAGACTTATAACGATGCGAGGATAATTCCTACTGAGCTGCAGCTGCAGTAGTCTTTCGGTCTTCTTATTTGATGATCCCTTAATGAAGGTCTTTCTTCCCAATTTCTCATTACCTGCTCTCGTGCTATGTTGTTAGACACTCCTAGAACAGGTTCTGGGCCTATATATGAAGCGGATGATCCCTTTGTTGTTAACTCATCGGCTTTTTCGTTTCCTTCGATTGCTGAATGTCCGGGGACCACAGCAAAGTGACTTTATTGCAGTCTGTCAGACTATTCAGTTCTCGAAACCAATCTCGATCGTTTCTTGGGGTTCACTAGTGCCCTCAGTATCGCCTGGCTATCTGTCGTAACATAGATTATTTTTTTCATAAGCCCTTTGATTGATTTCAGTTGCACAATGCAATATTGCGTATGCCTCTGCTTGATTGACCCTGGCATATTTTCCTAGTGGAAGGGTGATTATTGTATTTCTCATCCCGCTATACATTTCAGCTTCAGTCCCGTTTTCGAAAAAGCAATAGGTAAACTAAACCTTTATAAATCACATGGTATAGGCAGATCTAAATAAATGTGGTGATCTTGAATTAATCAAGTACTTACTATGCTAATAATTTTCTCCTTTTCTTCCATTAGAAAATCTCCAGCATTTTCGGCGTCTATCAATTTATCTATCACCTTAAACAAATCTTCTTTGTCAATCGATGAATCTCCATTAAAATCTTATGAAAAAAAACAATATAGGTATTACAAAAAAATATATAATTAGTATTTCTTACCAAATATTCTAAAAGCCCACCTGGCTTTAACGTGATTTGGACATTTTTCAGACATTGCTGAATAAAAATCTAACATGTCTTCAAAAGAAAAACAACCATCTTTCAATGATGAAAATACATCACATATTCTCTCACGAAATGGATTAAACTACGACAAAAAAAACATAAGTGAAATTAAAACTTTTTAAAAGAAGTGAATTATTTACCTTAATCTGGGAAAACTGTTCCATCACAATTTCAACTGGAATCCTATTTGTAAGATTGCTCTTATTGTATTCAGGCTGGATACCAGCAAACATTTTGTATACGCTGAAAACGAACTTTTATATGTAACTGATGCGTGAAATTATATGTGCAAGTTTATGTGATTGATATTGTTCTTATAAATGAAAACAAAAGAAATGAAATTAATACCTTAGGATTTCAGATTTTGACAAATAAGTTAACTGCAAATATTCCTCTAATTGTGCTTGAGTTATTTGGCTAGTACTGTTACCCATATTTGTTCGTTTACAATGTAGTTGGCCAATATTTTGAATAGTGCAACAGAGTAACACTGAAATATATTTTTTAGATGTCTATTCATATCTACTTTTGAGATTATCTTATCACATTGTTAGTATATTAAACGTAATAAGTATATCATTCAATGTAAAAATGATGTGTTTGCTATTACAGTATATTAACATTACTGCGTTTTTTATAAAAAGATTACTAAGAAGCTAGGATGCAACGTCAAAAATAAATTAGTATACTTCCGGTCTGATAATAGATAAGTACTTAAATGATATATATTTATATATATATGTACTACATACGGAGTGAGTTTTTTTTCCCGATGAGTATCGGCATCTCGGAAACCAGTGGATTTGGATGGAACCCATTTGATCGTATTTCTATCATACGATCAAATGGGAAAAGAATTGTAGTTTTATTGGCTTATTTAAATAAGCCCTTCCAACAATATAACACTTGACATATTTCTAATTAAATAAATACAATTCTTGCGGTAATGGTCTATGTTTTATTTTTCAGTCATACATGCTCTTTACCTTTCAATAATATTTTTTTCCATCATCTCCCAAAAGAATTTTAATTAATTTAGTCCAACCCTAAATTTTGTTTAAAGACATGTTTTTTTTAATTATGCTGATTATTTCAATTCTTCAATTATATTTTTTATTGAAACGTTATAATATAAAGGACTAGCACACATTTTAAAACAGATATACAGTGACCGGCAGAAAGTGCGCAACATATGGGAAATTTTTTTATACATGAGGGAAGGTCAAAAATATAGAACTACGCTAAGAGTAAAGTATCTCAGTTTTTGGGTTTAGAACATTCTTTTATTAGTAAATGTTGTTCCAAATTCAACATTATATCCAACTATGTAGTTTCTCTTAATTTTAGCAAAAAATGAGATTTAATCGTTTTTTCGGAACTACCCTGTATACAAAAGTGATTGAGGTCATACAGCAGTCATATCCTATTCTGTGTATAATTTGTGAGAGAAAATCATGCATACGATGTCAAATTAGTTAGTTTTTAGGAAATTTTATAGGCTTGATAAGGAAAACTTCAAAGTGGGAATTATTTTTATTAATAACTTGTTTTGTTTTAAAATAAAACAAAATAATTACAACATAGATAACATTTCCAATGTTTCTGTGCCCCAAAATTACCAAATGCTTCTTTCTTTTCCTCTTCCTTTAAAAAATTCTGGCCTCTAAGATCGCCAGACCTATCCCCAATAGATTATTTTTTTTAGGGCTACATAAAAAACAAGGTTTACAAATTTCGACCATTTGGAAATATCGACCACTTAGAAAATTATTTCTAACTACGAAAGTTAAATAGCGACAACGAAATCAATGAGACCCTTAAGCTTGAATTTGGGAAACTAATCCATCGATGTTTGCACGAATTCCACTGATACAAAGACGTAAAGAATTTTCCAAATTATCGTCAGTCAGCCTTGTACGATGTTTTGATTTATTAACTTTCATCATTGAAAAGAACTGTTCGCATTTATAAGTACTGCCAAACGCACAAATCAATCTTCTTGCGAATTTTCTAAGCTCCGGAAAATGGTCTTCTTCGAGGTATTTTTTGTAGAAATCGCACAACTCCACGTCTTCAAATTTAGATTTTAGGAGTGAATTTTCTTGAAGCTCGATCAACTCCATTTGCAAGTGTATTGGAGCATTTTCTACATTACTTTTTGTTGGAGTAGCTAATAAATTGAAACTGTCTTCGATGTTTTTAAAATCGCTAAATCTGTTCGAAAATTGCTCCGACAGTAACTTGAGTTCTTCAGCATATTGAGCATAAGCAGTATTTTCATACGCAGAGAGCGTGGTGAAATGGTAACTGTTACCAGACAGCAACTGTGCCTTCCACAAGCGGATTTTGTTTTGAAACGCTTTCAAACAGCTGTACAAATCATTTACTAACTGTCCTTGTTTTTGAAGTTTCAAATTTAAATCAGTCAAATGGCTGTAAGGTCGACCAGAAATGCTAAGTCACATATCCATTTTGGGTCACTCAATTCAGATAGTGGTTTATCTTTTATTTGCATAAAATTTGCTATCTCATTTCTAAGCTCGTAAAACCGTTTCAGCATTTTTCCTTTGCTTAACCATCTGACTTCAAAATAATATGTTACGTCATCATATTCGGCTGATATTTCATCCAAAACGCCTTGAACTGACGATGGTTAAGCCCTCGGGATGTCGGGAGTCGAATGGACTTAGAACACAAGTTCTATTGGTGGATAATGCAATGAAGGACTATCAAATCATCTTTTTGCACACTTAATTCAGTTGCTTTTTCATACAAAATTCCGATGAAACCTTTACGTAAGCCGACAAGGTGCACCATCTGTGCAACTAATTTTGACCATGGCAAACCAAAACTTGTGAATACCTTTTCAACTTCATTAAAAATATCCTCTCCTGTTCCTTTTAGCGGCTGTAAAGCAAGCAATTCCTCAGTAACAGTGAACTCTTTATCAACACCTTGAATAAATATAGCCAGTTATTGAGCTGTGTCAGACAAATCGGTGCTCTCGTCTAATGCTATGGAAAATGATTCAAAACCAGCCATATGGTCAGTCAAAGTTGTTTTTATATCATTAGCCATCATTTCTATACGTCGGGCAACAGTTCGTCTTGACAAACTAATTTTTTCAAATTTATTTTTCTTTTCAGGACACAAAACACTGCAAACTTCTAACATACACTCCTTGATAAATTCTCCTTCGGCAAATGGTTTTAATGACAATTTTGAACTAACTATAAAACTAGCTTTCACAACATTATGAAGTTGTGTTCTTTGTTTATAAAACATTTGCTGCTGTTCTTCCAAATTTGCGGTAAGCTTCTGGATTTTGTGTTTTCTTATTTGTCCTGTCAGTGAATGCAGCATAGGATGCTTAGTTGAGTAATGCCTGTTTATATTGAATTCTTTCATCACTGAAATGGATTCATTACACAGCAAACAAATAGGCTTACCATTGTGCAGATAGAAAAAGAATTCTTCAGTCCATTTTTCTTGAAACTGGCGATCCTCTGCACCTGCTTTTCGTTTCTTTCCACTAGACATCATTTTCGTTTACTTTTCGTTCGATAAACTTAATAACAAAATAAAAAACGGTAGCTCAAATAAAACTGAACTAAAGTTCGGGCTATCCACCCGCTTATATAGGCAAAATGAAGGAATGATCTAGAATCGTCTAGTGTAGAACATTTGAGAAGCTATAATCTTTTGTTGCGCCGCCACTCTTTGATGATCGCGCACTCGGCTTGCTCGCTCACTTGATTCCGCAGGAGCAAGCGACAAACCCCATATCAGTCGATCTTCCTCATTTGGAGTGAGTATGAGTAAGAAGTGTAATATATTTTTTTTTAATTGGGTTTTTCAAAATCTTACAGCGGGCCGGATCCTGCCCGCGGGCCGGTTGTTGTCCACATATGCGTCTAGATCAATAAAATGTTTATTAAACGGAAGACGACATGCTGATGTTCAATGTTTATTCTTTACGTTAATTAACATCTATTGTTGACATTATTGCAAATGAATTATATGTTTTATTTTTTCTTTTGCTTGTGGTGATGAACATTAAGATATACATAAAAAGAAAGACGAAGCTAATCTAATTGCGACTTTCTAACAATTACTAAAAACTAAAATTTGAATTAGATGTTATTATTTTGTTTAATTTGCAAACAAAACATATTGTGCAGCAAAAATAATTCCCATTTTGAAGTTTTCTTTTTCAAGGCTATAATATTTTTGAAACTAACTAATTTTGATATAGTATGCATGATTATCTCTCAGAAACTATACACAGAATAGAATATGATAGCTAAATGATCTCGATCAATCTTGTATACAGGGTAATTCCGAAAAAGCTATTAAACCTCATTTTTTGTTAAAACTAAGCGAAACTTCATATTTGGATAATATAGCGTTGAATTTGCAACAACATTTATTAATAAGGGAATCTTCTAAACCCAAAAACTAAGATACTTTACTTTTAGCGTGGTTTTATAGTTTTGACCTTCCCTTGTATACAATTAAATTTCGGTAGATTTGATGAGTGTTATTTTAGTTTCAAGACATGTAGAGGTAATTTTTGTAAGAGAAAGATCTACATCAAGTTCAAAGACAAAAAAAAATCCATATGCTACACACTTTCTGCCGATCACTGTATGTAAATTCAGGGTGGCTCCTCTTAAAGAGCCACGGGCCCATGGCCCCACCATTGCAAATCACAAATTAACCATTAAAAAGCTTTTATTTTCTATAAAAATACCGATAAATACACGTGCACTCACACACACATATTTAAGTACAGAACGAACGTTGCGATTGCCATGATTTGATGCAACGAAATGCACTTTGTAGTAATTTATGCAGACAAGCGATGAACTGGGGCCACGTTTAGATTGGCGCCGATTTCAGACGTCTGTGGATCACCGCGCGGAGCTAGTGGAAGAAGCGGTGGTCGCAGTATCAGAGTATAAAGAGTAAGGGCAATGGATAAGTCATCGGGGTCTAAATTTCCCAGCTAATTTCACTTCAAACAACAGCCTCCCAATGTGGCAGTTTTTTAATGTTTACATTGGTACCTACATAAATTAATTTACTCATCCGTTTAATCTACATGCTTTCTTTATTTATTTTACGTATTTTATTAGTTTTAAATTACCCCTGGAGTTTTAAAACCAATTAATAAGGTGCGTTGTGTAAAAGGTAAGGTTAGTGACCATAACATTTATATACTTTGTTATATATTATATTGTTAGGTTTAAGTGAAATAGCCATGAAAGAAGATGCCAATGGACATCATGCTTGTGCTTGCAAATGGCATACCATTTGCTCTTGCAAGATATATTCTGATGCTAACGATGATCGTAGATCCTTTGAATTTCCGAATGAATCTATTAACAAGAGCAGAATTAAGAAAGTACATGGATAAGAACTATTGTCGTTGTGGAGAGCTTCCTAAGTCACATTAAATGAATTATTGTTTAGATACTCATTTTAAACTATATCGCTATTTATCACAATAACTAACTTAATTCATTTTATGTTCACTTTTTAAAATAATATGATACTAGAATAAATTTTAATCCTCCATTTCACATTTATTCACATTATAGACAACTCAGTATTATTTAGTCTACGTCTGACACTCTATCCACTTGTGCACCTCCGGACATCATTATTGATAAATCATAAAATGAATTAGTCGAATAAAACGGAAATTAAATTTTTAGTGTCGGTATTATTTTAGATAGCAATAAACAAGGTAATAAATTAATGCAAGCTGAGCTAAACTAATTCAAAACTTTGTAAAAGTAATAAAATTGGGGAAGAGGTTGGTAGTTGGCCCGAGATTGGCTCCACTATTCAATATTGTCACGAGCCGCCACTGTGTAAATTAGAACTTTGCGGGGCAGTCTTACTGACGAGGTTGGTTAATACAGTTAGCAAAAATATTGGTATTCAATTTAACAAACGCAGATCTTGGTGTGACAGCACAATAGTATCGTCATGGATCAGTGCTGGACCAATATCTTGGAAGACTTTTGTTGTTATTCGGGTTACCGAAATTCTCGATTCATCTACAGCAAACGAATGGCAACACGTGAGCTCTGAATCAAATTCTGCGGGTATAGTTTCAAGCGTGAACAATCCAGAACAGATATCGCGACAAACCGCCATGGCATTGACCTGAATTACTTGCACTGGATTCTGAGGATTAGTTGTCGTGTAGAGGAAGAGGCAAAAAACCTACCACGTCTGCATTTGTAGCGTATAACGACTTCAACTACTTGATAGAAAGATTTAACGACTTCACTAAATTACAGACAATTCTAGCATTTATTCTATGATTTGCGCATAATTCCAAAGTGAAGGGCATTCCGAAGTTGAAAGGGGAATTCTCGTACGAAGAACTGAACCACTCAACAACTACATTGCTGAAAATAGTTCAAGAAAACGAGTTAACATTTGGTCATTTCTTGATCGGCGACTCCATGATGGCATTGCCTGTAAGAAATATCGATGATAAAATTCCTGCGAACTGCTTTAAGATCCGTGTTGGAACATTGGTGTTGTTAAGCGCTAACAACTTACCTATATCTCATTGGAGGTTGGACAGGATTGTAGAAGTCTATAGGCCGCTTTACAGTTCGCAATTTTTTGTATTGCGTGCAATAAAATTGCGCATGCGCATTCAATGGATTTCGATCAGCTGTGTGCACATCTTATTGGTATTGCACGGAATAGAACGTGTTCTGATACTTCATTGCGCGCAATTTTATTGCAAGTAATACAAAAAATCGCGGACTATAAAGCGGCTTTATCATGAAGAGGACGGTGTTATTAAGGCCGCTTTACAGTTGGTAATTTTTCGTATTGCGTGCAATAGAATTGCGCACAATACAAATAGTGCATGCGCATTCAATGGATTTCGATCAGCTGTGTGCAATCTTATTGGTGTTGCACGGAATAGAACGTGTTCTAATATTTAATTGCGCGCAATACGAAAAATTGCGAACTGTAAATGTGGCCTTAGGGTGGTAATTGCGAAACACTTACCGGAAATATTTCCCAAAAGTACGACCAAAGTGTGTATGTTAACCAGTGGAAGCTGAATGAACTATTGCTTAATCATCAACTTAACATATATCGGTATTTCGTTCATTTGTATTGGAATTACGTTATTTAAAAGGCGAGCGGCATGGTGGATTTCTAAATGTTTAAGTGCAATAGTTGCCGCCAGGAGGTCACACTTCGCCTATTTTCAATTATATATATAATTATACGATTACCCATAATCAGTGCGAGGACAATTCCGGGCGAACTGGCATGACATCATCTAAGGCGGAGGTGGACGCCCGTAATGTGCCCGCATCGTGCCGACTAGACTTGGTCTGTCAGAACGACGTGTACATACGTGTGGCCGTGCTAGCATTTTATTGTTTATTGAGAATTGTTTCATATTGTCTTGATACATGCATATACGTATAATGCGGTTATACTGTTACAAAAACAAATCTTTCGACAGAATAGGGGACATTTCTCTTTTAACAGTAACGTCATTATAACCAATACAAGAAGTCTCAGTAACAGACACTTGAAGTATCTTCACAAAACTTTCAACTACAATGCATATTAAATATAATATTAAAAATATTTTAATATACATAGTTCAACTTGAAAGAATTTTCTATTTATTTTTAAATCAAGAGGGAATGACGCTCGTATCAAGCCAGGTAGACTTGAACTTTGTCAGTACTCAGTACTATTCAGTGCTCGTGTAATCGTAGTCTTTCGTTGAGAATTGTTGTACGTGTATATTACTTTCACCATAGTTGGCTTATAAAGTTTCTATTTATTTTTAAAATTAGGTAAATATTTAGTTGTTCTTATTTCCTTCCCTGCATTATTATTTATATTACTTCTTAGGCGTTTCTTACATTTTCTACTTCGTAAATTCTTATTCTTTTTGTTTCAAAGAACATTTTTAATTATAAATTAATTCTTTGCTCCATAGCAGTGGCTTTTATTTGCATAGATTAAAGATTATATATCCCTTTCTGCTTTACTGTAAATTAAATTTTTATATCGTATTATATCTGGAACCTACAATGGAAACAATTCACAAGCAAACTCTCCCTTTATTAAATACGCCTGCAATTATACATGCATGCCTTATATTATTTTACTTTATTTTAAATTGTTTAGTGTGTAGTACTAATGCAATACAACTTTTCTAGTATTTAATTATTACAAGGAAAACTACAATTACTAAAGTATAATGTTTTATAAGCCACAAATCAATATACTCGTATTGTACGATGTATATATTTCAAAACATTTTTAATACAAAGCGCAAGAAAACTAAGGAAGCCCTGTCTTTGCAAGTAATTGTATTAACCATTCTTCGCGTGTAATTTCTTGCCCCTCACCAGCAGCCGTACTATAAATAGCCAATGTCTGTTTGTACACACGTACAAATAATACGTATGCTCGTTTTGAATTCAAATTCGTCAAGTCCGGTCAGATACGTAATTAAGGAGCGTATCGAAACAATAAGATACATGTAGGTAAATAGCAAAATGTTAAAACCAAATTATACAACACCATTATGTATTCAAATACGCTTGCTTTAAAAAGTCCGTTTTAAAGTTGAAATTTAACTTATCTATATTGTCGCCATCTATCGCGTTCGTTTTATTTCCACGATTGTACCACTTTCGTGTGTGTTACAAAGTATTTCGTGTTTTTCTAGAAAATTGAATTTGAAACACCTAACGTTTTAAAATATGTTCCGTACCCCTCCGGAATTTTAAACTTACCTTTCGCATTAACAAACCTCACGGTCGAAATCGATTTTAATATAATAATATTATATATTCCGCCATTTAATGCTCCTATCTGACGTAATTTCGATATGCGCGTAAGCAACCGTATTATTTACATGTTGTACAACATTTATCACAAGAAACCTGCTTGCTGTATGTCGTCGCTTCGAAACGTCTCGTCTGCTATAACGTGTAATTAGAGGCGTAAAGGAATAGATCTAGTTGTTACGGTCCACTAAACATGTTTCATTCACTAAATTCAACCCAACAGGGATCCTATTCTTGAACTCGAGAGAAGTGAGTCGTTCGTGTAGGAGAATGAGCGATCACATTCTACGGTCACTTGGCGCTAACCGGTATTCTTGAAACTAAACGATAACGCAATCCTTTACTGTTCCTACACGATGCGAGTTATCGGTGTTGCCATATATTTCTCCTGTAGTTTCTAAAAACATTTGCTCAATATGAAATTTCCCGCTCCTATAAAACGATTGCACATTTGGTAAAATCCATATTTGACTCTGTGTGAGTTGTTAATATAAGGAAAGAAATTCAAACAAGGCTAGATCCTCACAGAATTATTTAATAACATTCAGATCGATTGCACATTTATTTGTCAAATTTGCAGTGGTGAATATATTACGTGATATTACATATCAATCTACCACAACCTAATTATTACACAAAATCAGGCAAAATATCCAAACTACGAAGTGGTACAGTAAAGAATACTCAAGAGGAAGCCCTAGTTGAGTTTATGCAACAAAACCCAAATTTGCAAAGTGGGCAATTCACAAAAGATTTTACATTAAGAAAACCCAACAATTGCCAGATTTTTTTTTTTTTTGTAATGTTATTACAATTTTATTCCATGCCAGAAGAAGAATAAAAGACTGGCGCAATTGGCGTAAAGTAATATAAAAGGTAATATTTGTGTTATCTATAATTTACAAAGAATGTTACATAGACATGGCAGGATATGAAGAAAAACACGAAGGCAAAAACTTCTCAGCTAAAAAAGCATCCAGTTTGAACAGGCAGACGTGAATCTTCAAACATTACACTAAAAGCAATTGATGATAGGATCGTAGGTATGATTTGGCTAATACCAGCAGTAATATGCTTTCCAACTCCTTCTTGATAAGTTCCGTGGCCATAAAAATGTAAAGCAACAAGTACCTAATAAAATATACAGGGTATTCCACATAAATGGTTCATTAAAAGTTTATGATGTTCTACTATTTACTTATATTTGAGATTTTGGCACCATTATCTGTTCAATGGAACTATAAATGTTAAATACTTTAACCATGTATGTTTATACTTACCGTTCATCGTACCTGTCGTGACATCGTCAATCTGTAAAAAAAGTTAAAAACGACCGTTGTTGAATGTGCAGCATTTTATCTGTCGTTACGTTTGTTTATGCATAGGTTTTGTTTATATTACAGTATAGGTTAGTATCACTCGTATAATATTGTCTTTCTTCATAACATTTAAAACGTTAGTTATAATTTATAACATAACTGAATATCTAACTTTATCAGGTTAGATGTTAGGAATATGTACAGTGAATCTAAATTCATGCCATACCCTACGAAGGAGATATCAAACTTTCCTTCTTATGGGAGTGGCTTATTCCCGGAGTGCTCTCAATTACCGCCGATAGAAATTCTTTCTTACATGTATACCTACGTATTATTATATGGTCCTAAAATAACATCATGATTTCAAACGTGCTCACGGTTGCTGCTATCGTATATAATAGTTAAGCGAAAAAAGGTTTCCTGCCAACTATGGATTGAATCTAACTGGTAACGTATGTTTGTTACGTCTGACGATATGCCTAACGTATTATGGACGTATGAAACATATCACATGTAGGAAAGATATATCTCGTGAGAGACGTTGACGATATTAATTGCTTGATTGTGTCAAAGTCCCAATAAACTAGCTTGCGTTAAGCCTTAATATGGACAGAGACATGAAACATCTCCAATTTTCCAATTAATTTCACATTGAGGTATAAATTAAAATTACCCCGTGTTTTTAACATTTATTTATTTGCCATCAAAATTAACATTACCATATTTCCAAAAACATTTACCGGACTAATACCGCATTTCCATAAATAAAATTAAAAAAGTTTAACTTTAGGCTCTCAATATCACTAACTGTAAATAGTCCTTAATTTTAACTTAATATTAATTCGTCATCTAATGTCACTAATATTTTCACCATCGAAATTAATCATACGACGCGTCGATCTGCCGATTATCAACTCTAGTCAAAGTTGTCTTAATTAACTCATCTCGACTTAAACCTAAACGCTTGCTTTCACTGGACATAGTGTTCAAACGATCTCTAAACACGTTTTCTTTATTCAGCTGTGCCGCGTCATTTGAGTTCCTCCAAGCCACATAG
>RXPK01003491.1:0-72124 GCA_004143645.1 Protaetia brevitarsis
GCACATCAGCGAGGGACCTCTCAAAGGAAACATTAATATACCGGAGGGAAATAAGCCGAGATAAAAGGCGGCGCTCCGCTCCGCGTTGATAAAGTTCGGACGCCGGCCATAAACAAAAAAAGGAAAAACTTTTTTACGAACCTCTTAACAAATAGTATTCTCCACTGTTCCATCATCAGCGCGCGGAGAGCTCTGTAAGCTTCCCACTTGGAAATTAGTTCGTAACTAACGAGAAATCCCTGTTTGTTTGTTTATTCGCACGTCTGGGATTCGTTGGAAACGCTTCCGCGGTAGAGTGGCTTCCCCTTCCCTCCCCCTACCACGCCTATAAGGGGTTTGGGGGTGACGTCGAATAGTTGCTGCCGGTCTCATCGAATTAATAAAGCCAATGGCGAAGAAGTTGCCGGTCTCCATTCGAAGCAGACACCGGAAATTGAAAGCAGAATCAAATTCTCGACAACCGACGACGGACTGAAGAGTTTATTAGGTTACAGATTCTCAGATTTTTTTTTTTGTCTGAAAGAGACGATGTCTTAATTCAAACAGAAATTCTGCTCTGAGAGCTACAAAGAAATAATGAATACATCGTAGACAGTTCTTTAGAAAAGTCAGAAGATTCTTTAACCATTAATAAAATACATAGTAAGTTAAATACTAAAAGCGCTTAGTTATTTAGTTAGAATTAGAAATAGTTTCTTAATCATCTGAGGTAGCGTAGATTTGTAGCCGAAACCACTTGTGACTTTTTGTAATACATAATAAAAAAGTACAATTTATAAGATTGTCTATTACTACACAAAGAATAATCTAATTCTGGAAATAAAATAAAATCTAAAAAATATCGTTCGTGACAATCATATTTCAAACGTTGAGTGAAGGAATAAGGAATTGACACGAATTGAAAAAGACGCAACTATACATAATAATACAAGATCTGGCATATAGATGGCGCGTCAGGTGCTATGAAATTTGCCACTGTATGGCGAACTTTCTAAACTGCGTCGATTCTCTTCACTCAACGTTATAGATGAGTTATGCCTAGTTGCACCACCTTCTGTTAACAGTTAACTACCAGTTAAAAAGATAATTCTGTTGCACCACAATTTCAACTTGGTTTAAGCGCATGGAAAAAGGGATATGTTAAACGACGCTCGAACTACCGATTAAGCATTGAAATAATGAAAGAAATCTCTTGACTGATTATCGTATATTACTAATTTCATTCTATTTATTTTGATGAATTGTTGTTATCACAGGTGTTATATTTGCTTATAAAAGCTATTTTATAGAACATTTATTATCTTTGTGATCTATTCTATGACAAGGCATTATGATTGATATAGAGGAATTTGATATTGTTGATGACGAAGTGTTGGAAATAGACGTATTTATTTTCAAAACGTTTTTAAATTTGTGGCTGTCCTATTTACGCAACTTGGGCTTTGCATATTAAATGCTGTTTTTATTTTGTCCCACACAGCTTCTTTATCTTTCCATGTTACACTGTCCGTTTTCTTACTTTCTAATATGTTACTATATTTTTTTATTAGGTTCAAGCATAACATTTTTTCTTCGGGGGTAAAATTCGGTAATTCTTGGTTTCTTTTCCATTTCTATCACAGTTTCGTAGCAACCGTGGCAGCCACGGTATGTAATCTTAATAAGAGAAAGGGAAACCTGTCATGGCGGCTCAATTCTCCCATACCAATAGATGTCTCTAGCCGTATGTCCGTGACGTTGCCTAGATGCTATCTTCATGTCGAGGCAAATGTCATCAGTTTGGCACAGTGGAGCATGTCTGCAGTATTTTTTTCATACTTGTAATTTGCCATAGTACTCTCATACTGTCTGGTTTATGGCTTCTGGCTGTTGTGTTAAACGGTTTGACCTTTGAACGTGTGTTATGCTAGTGCTGCTGTTTTATGTTTATTTGCGTTTTGGACTTTTCTCTGTTACTATCGTGTTTGTTTCTTAATTTTTTTGTAATATATGCATAATATGCTATTTAAAATGAAAATTTATTTGCAGGTTTGCTATTAGGTTTTAGGATTCGTGAATTTTTAGTTTCTATGGCTTTTACCTAATTTTTAATAATATAAGTAATTAATAAGCATTTATTATTTTTTCTTTGTCCTTTTCAGAGTAATTACTTCGCTGGTGCACGTGAAAACGGGATAATTAGTTTTCGATTTCCACACGATTATAATGCTAATCATAAGACTTCTCTCGTTTTTCGCGTTCACCAGCAAAACTTAAAATATTAACTATTATTTAATATACCTATTTTTGAATTCTACCGCCAATAGTTCTCCACTGACATTAGAGGGCGTTATAATCGCGGTTTCACTTTATTATTAGGGAAATTGCATTCTATTTGGTTATCTATGGTGGCAGCAACTATTACGTAACCTAACCAAAAAGACCAAGAATCACAACAATGCGAAAATGCAAACGTAAACAACTCGTAAATAAAACACTGATAAATAAAAAAAAATATACCAATTTACAATAAATTCCCTAGATTTTCTTACTACCAACTCTTTATTCACCGCTTAAGCGAAGTTTTGTTAATTATGATTACTTTTTCGTTGGTGCAAAGCAACATATTTTAACCCAGTTTAAGTTTTAACTGAGGGATTAGTTAATCTTTAGATTTAACTAGATGTGGTGCAATTGGGCATTAGACGACACCAATCACTAAAAAAATCACTAAACGTTTATAAATACTTTTTTTAAGATCCCTTACATCGAAAAATCCCTTCATTTGTGATCCTGGAACTTACTAGATACTCCAGCAATGGAGCAATAGTGTAGTCTTGCGTTTTTTTAAACAAAATCGGCGTAAACTATGGCCAACAGCGGCAAGGCTATGAATCGGCAAACAACTACAAATAAATTTAAATCAAAATTATATATTGTATATATATTAACTATAATATTGTAAATAATAATATAAAAAAATGAATAAACATATACATACCTACAAGAAATAAATGGCAGTAATCGGTAAATTAATTCATATAGTCAGCAATTGTCAATTTTTATTAGATCCTTAGTACAAATGTGGTATACAAATGTTGTCGCTTCAACTTCAAGTCGATGAAACTTGACAGGTTATAAATTGTATAAATTCACGTCCATCAATGTAAACAAATGTCAAACAACCAGCCGATAAAAATAACGTTAAAAAGAATGCAGGTGAATCGGTTTTATATCATTTATTTACTAAAGAGCCTAGCTTACAATGTTGATTATTATTACAATAACAGCTGCTATTCCCCATCTAAATGTATCTTACGATTTTCAACATGCGACAAGGAAAAAGTAATAATATAGGCATCAATTAGCATGATAAGTTGTAAATAATCGATTGAAAATCAAGCAATGTACCAAAAAGGTAAGGTAAATAATACCATTTTATAACTAAAGTAATGGTAAGTTATTGAATTTAAATATTTAAATTTAATTAAGGATATGGGGAATTTACTTTACAGTTAGATGAAAATTACTAAAGGAAGTTACATAAACATAATTATTAATGTATGTACGACATGATTTAACCTGATAATAAAAATCAACGATACAAGACAAGATTGGCAAGTATCAAATACTGCGATACAATAAATTAACTAACGACTAATACTACGAAACAATAAATTAACATCATTGACAGAACAGAATGACACTGTTTAGTGGTAGTATGAACAAAAGCAATTAATTGGAGAACCTTAGCGTGGTAGATATGTGTGTGACTTGTTATGATCCTCCAGTGAATAGAATACTTCCCTCAATTTGTAATGCAGATTAGAAATAATTAACAGGTAATCTGTAAATGTACTGCTTAATCTGAGAACCGTTGGGCCGTTGGTGCATAATTGTCATCTTTTAATAAAAGCAGGTTAGAATATCTGAAACCATTTCCTTACAGGTATGTATTAAAATGTTTGCTCAACAATCTTGTGTACACATCAATTATCAATCAACAAGCAAATCATAATAAGTAATTACAATGTGCTTTACGTAAAAAAAATAATATATTATTTGTAAAGTTTAGAAAAATAAAATATTCAAAACTAAGTAGTTCAATATTATTTTAGATCATAAGATTAAAATCACAGTGCCGGAAATTTTCGTAGTACTACGTTTTTTACTTTTGCTGCCAAAACTTAGGGTAATGTCAGTTATCTCACTAACATAGTAACAGAAAAGTAGAAGTTGAGAATGTATTATATAAGTATATAAAATATAAACAAATGTTATAAACTAAAAATATTGCGTGTTTGTTAGTGATTAATTGCGCGACATTTAACTGTCAACCAATGTTGGTAACCTTTTAAACTGACTGTTTCCTCCAGGCCCGTATACAACTTGAGTTTATAGAGGGGGAGAGGAGGGTAATGGAGATGATATTTTTATTTTAACTAAAAAAAAAGGTCTGCTCTTTTTATAACTTGAATAGTGTCATTATGGGAGGGGTAATTACACAAAAAAAGGATGAGTGTTTGTCTTTAAATGTTAAATTTTGATTTACAAGTAGGTTTCGCTGGTTCAGAAAGCTCAAAGAGAATTGAAAATATTTGAACCTAACCTAAAATCAACCTAATGTGATACCAACTAGCCAGTAAACCAAATTCAAATTTCCCGCAATTATATTTAGTAAGTTCAACTTAAAGGTATTCAAATAACTTTTAAATGTGATACAAAATCGTAGGTAACTTATAAGTAGGTAATTAAATAATGCGGGAAATTTGAATTTGGTTCACTGGGATACATGTTATGTTATGGTCACAATGATTAATATCACCAATTGCAGAGTACAACCATTTTAGTGAAACATTAAAAAAATCTAGGTGTTATTTTTTTCTCTACAATATTCGACTTGTGATATTTCCCTTCGATTTTCCATAGACATAAAAAAAGTCTTTTTCCCTTCATGTAGGGGAATTTCCCCAATGTTACCATCACTCCTCTCAACTGCTGTCAACCAAGGAACTTATTTGAGGTGGGTTCACAACTGAATGGGTGCATTCGTGCATTTGTTTCGGCACTAGTCTCATTCACAACCGTAACAGCATTTTGTCGATTGATTTTCAACAAAGTTGAACATCATTAATCTTATATTGCGTTCATTCTTGAACTTTTTCAATTACAAAGTGATAATTTGACTAACTTATTAAAATAAAATTTAACATTTTGTTAACACCTCTTTATTTCATCTAAATTTTACATTAAATAACTTAAAAACAAACACTTCAATCTCGTTCCTTTCACTAACTGTCATCCACTCTCCCGCCTTCTCGCTTCTAACCGTCTTTTAAATCTGCGCTGCCAACCTTTAGCAGTTACACTTTCCTATCCTTAACACTTTATTGAAATGCTTATTTTATCAAAGGTTGCTTTAGATTGTATATTCAACAATTTATAAAAAAACAATCCTTATAAAAGAAGTTGGCAAAATTACCATCATCAACGAAAAATAATTTTCCATTTCTCCAGATCATAAACTACTGAAATTCTCTCACAAATCTAGCGTGAAGAAAAAGAGAAGAACAAAAAAAACCGCGACAAGTATTATATCTAACAGAAAGTTAAGACATGAACCATAAATTCCCGTTACTCCATCCAAGCAGTTACAAATCGCCGTTACAACTTACGGGACAAAGTAAAATTGTCCTCCCTTGCTCCGAAGGGGGACGGGGCAATACTTCTTGTCGGAGCATCCGAAGAATCCGCGACTTGATATTCAGAGCGCGCGAAAACGAAAACGTGACCGGAAACGGGACTCCGGCCCCGGAGAAAAGGAAAGTTTCCTTAAGTGAACGATAGAAAGGACAAGAAAAGTTGCCCCGTTGGCGGACGATTCTATTATTGCAGACTCTATATAAGATGAGGATATTACAAAATTGCTTTAATGCCGGTATTCCTCCTCATTTAAGGAGGCCCAGGCACCAGTGGCGTCGGTTTAATGGAAGTTAACGTTAAGGCGCTTCCGGTTTTAGTAGTACGACGGGCTAGAATGGTTTTTGTACGTCTGGTATAGCGACAAAGTTTTGCTCTGGTTAATGCGAGTTGTGAAGTTCCATTCTCGTCCCTTTAACGAAGTTATTAGTGCTGAAGTAATTCCAATAATAACTTTTCTTTACACTGAATGAATAACACAGAATATTAAATTTCATTTTTCTTTTTTTAGTTTTCTTTATTAATTACGTAGAAATTTGTTTTTTTTACACTGCTGATAATGTAACCTGCAACCTAAATTGTTATAGACACCTTGATTTCAAGTGCAAATTGTACCAAGGGCTGTCAAAATAATAAAAAAAAAAATCAGTCTCAACTCATAACATTATTGCTAATGTATAGTCTGCAATAGACAATTTTAGTGCAGACTAGAAAAATAACATAACATCGCGCAATCATCACTAATTTCAAGAATTCATCAAATGAAAAATAACACGTGAGTAACGTTTCTTACAATATATAACATCTTACTTAGCGAGACTAGTCGAAATTTCCCAATAAATCCAGATAATTTGTCATATACCTAAAACTGAAAAGTATACAACCAGTAAGGACGAGCTCGTAAAATCCTTTGTTCTTTTGTGCACTATAAAAAAGTACAGTAATTTTACCATGGTAAATCAGGAATATTACATGTAATATCGTTGTGAATTTACCGCAATAAATCATGTAAATTTTGTTTTACATGTTTTTTTCTAGGATATTTAACATGGAAACAGAAATTTCGGTAAAATTTATAGCTTTTCATGTAAGTTTAAGATGTAACAAAATTCAAAAGGAAAATACAGGAAAAAACATGTACAATTTTCTATTTACTCTCAAAATTTACTTAAAAGTGTAAAATTGACATTTTTTTTGGGGTATTTAGTGCACTTTAAAAGTAATTTTACTAGTGAACTATTAATTTTGCTGTAAAAATATGAGGATCTTTTATATTTATTTGTTTTTACTTACTGGAAAATACGAAATTCATACGCCGCAATGTGATTGGTTATTGGATTATTTATCTGTGCGCGTAGGTAATTCTATTCGTTTGTCGAACTTATTATTGGCTCAATGATATCATGTACGTCACAAACAATCGTAGTTTTCGCGTAAGCGTGTTCATTCTTGATCCCTGGTTGAGCAATTCAGTATAACCTATTAGGTGCTATAAAAGAATTAGGTAAGTTGCTTGCTCTCTTTATAAAAATACATATGAAAATTACTTCAGTGTTCGGTGAATATAGAGTTCATATAAATATTACATACGAATTTTACAGTACAATCTTTGAAAAACAATTTTACCTTATGAAGCAAATTTACCTGTAAAATTGTAGGCAACTTTTTACATGTAATATTACTGCATTTTTTTTTACAGTGTGGTCCGTTTTCAATGACCTTCAAGCCTAGCTGCCATCTTGTAAAGCTGTTGCCGCGAATTTTCAAACGTGGAGTAATTTATATTTTAAAGGAGGCAGGAAAATAGATTAGAAAAATCCACAAATTTATGCGTTTTTTATTCTGATTCTGGACAGCTTTTAGTAATTATTAGAAATTATTGAGAATATTGCTCTTGTGAAGTTGTATGTACGCAGCTACATATGTGTCGACAAATTATTTTTAGTTTTGTTGGAACATGCAGTTCGCGAACGGTTCACGATCATGTGAACCAATCAGATAACGTATTGCTCTGTACTGATGGTATCAGCATAAATGCAAAATGAAAAATAAAAAAAAAAAAGAAAATTAAATTTACTAGCTCAGCGGATAAAAATAAAAGGGCGCAAAAGAACTATTTATCTCAAGGTTACTCTCACAATTGAACTAATCATGAAAAATAAAATGTGGGCGTTTGAAACTTTGACTTTCTTTAAAATCCCCAAAGATTGAAATGGTTGATTCCAAAATAAAAGAATAGAAACTTTGAATGACGTTAATAATCATAAATTTTATTTAAAAAAAAAAAAGAAAAAAAACATTTAATTACAATTACGCAGGAAAAATAAAACCATAGACAGAAGGTCCTGGTCGAAAACAAAACCTGCATGAATCTACAATTTACTAAAGGACAATGCAAATCCTTTAAACAAACAAAAAGGTAAATTTGTTCTAGAAGAAAATCCTTCTTCACAAAAAATCCACGTGGTTTCAAAATTAAACGAACTTGTTGAGTGTGGTGTACATTTACCTTTTATATGTGTAAGCGCCATCTGTACTTTATATAATATAACTACGTTCGTGTGTGTCAAGTCATGTTATGAGACTAGTGGAGTTGAAGTAAAAATGTAAAGTGTATTCACAAAGTATTAATAAACAAAACTAAAGATATAAGATATAATGGTTTTATTATTCTTCCAACAGAACTAAATTAATTTAAACGTGGACAAATCAAGTAAATTTATATAATTGAAATTTAATTACAAGCACAATGCTTCTTTTCTCCTAAACCGGGGTGCCAGGCCACAGCAGTATGTATTCTAGTTCCCGAGAACTCCAATCTGTTTTGGTCTAATTGGTTCACGTTCACGTGATCACGAACCGTTCGCGAACTGCATGTTCGAACAGTTTTTTTATAACTAGAAGAATAAATGAAATGAGGATTTAAAATGGACATCTCATTATTAACGTGGAGATATTTGCTAAATTGTTGATCTGAAAGTACACTATGTATCGACAAAGGATAACAATAATTGTAGGACGACTTTAAACCACTATACATGCGTTAATTAACTAACGTTAATTAATAATTAGGTTACATTAAAAACGTGTGTAACACTAGGTTGATATAAAGACGAAATCATGAATGTTTTGTAGTTACGTCATTAACAGGTCGGTAAAGTAAAGATAAGCGTAGTTTCAAAAAATTGGAAGCATTCAGATACCTACACAAGCGAGATAGAAGTATATAACCTAAGTCGTAGCTACTTAAGCTATACGTCCATATTTTATTAAGTATCAATAAACTAGTTGAAGTGAGATAGAATACGGTCGAGTAATGCGTAAATTATACATAACATAAATTATTTTATATAAAATAAAATACTTTATATTTTATAATGCTTTATTAAAACCAAGATATAGCTCAGGAAATGATAAAACATCAAGATCTCATGCTTAAAAATACGCATATTGAGGGGTTGCACATTTATTTCGACTACTGGATGTGTGTACATATATATTGCAAATCGGGTTAGCGAACGCAACAATGATACAAATCGTTGATAATGCTTTATGGAAAACCGTTGTTATTCCACTGTTTGCTAGAATAAAAAAAAAACAGTTAAATTTTACGGTTTTGTACACCTACATATGAACAAATAACTTACGTTTTTTTTATGGCGAGATGTCATTAACAGTTCCTTACCAGAAGGTATGAATCCTTTGATGAAGTAGCGGTTTCTGTGGCTGATATTAGAGGTTGCTCCTTTTCATTTTGAGACTGAAATAATGTTCAACCAAATTTATTTACATACAGAATCATTAAATTAGGAAAAATATATAGGTATATAAAATCAATTCGCAAAGCATCAGTTGGAGAATCACTGCATTACATACATAAATGTCAGACTAACATTCTGGGTGAATTACATAACGTATAATTACAATTCATAATTAGAACATTTATCAAAAAAAAAAAAAAATAGGAACATTATCTTTACTAATTCAACATAGTGTTGTCTGTCGTGGGTTTTATAATAAAAGTACACATTACACATACAAAAATGTATTCACACGTTTATTTTCTATTCGTTTGACAAATACTTGTCGTGTTACCAATTCTTGAAAACTAATATTCTACAATACCTACTTAAATAATATCATAATATACATGTATCGACCAACAATATATTTTATTATATTGCACTTTACAGTTAATTTTAGGTGCAGTCTGATCATTTCAAAATGTACCTGCAGGTCATAAGATGCAAATTGGAAGATTGGATCTGCACGGTAACATTCTAATGTTCAAATGGCACATTAAAAGCGAATCTATAATAACCCTATTATAAACATTAGATATTTCATAATACTAATACTTTGTTTTATCTGTTCAGCATCACTTCAGGATACGTATTTTTAGTCAATAAAACAACTACAACTCTAATTGTAACGAAAACGAACGATATAGAGAAACTGACTGACAGTTATTCAACCATTACATTACATATCTTGTACGGTAACTTAAGAACGAAAAAGTCACTAACATGTCTAAAGTATTGCATAACTCACTATTCTAGCGTGTATATGAAAGGAATGTGAATTAACAATTATTTTAACATTATCAATATACGCTAATAGGTAGGCTAATAGGTTTATAAAAAACTACATACCCAAAATTATTTTTTTTTACACTACAATAAAAATTATTGCAACTAATGAAAAGTTGATCACTGATATCACAATCTCAGCGTAACACGGTGTGGTCCGTCAAAAAAACGGACAGAATTAAAACAATGCGCCGTGCTGTGTTGATAAAGTAGGCGTTTATTAATTCTTTGCATTGTTTCAAGTTTAATTTATTAATTTTATCCTGTTTTTTAACGAAACACACCGTGCTGTGCTCTAACGGGCTAAAAAAAGAGTTAATATAATAATATATTAATCAAAATGTGAAAACACAAGTAGGAAAGCGATGATGATGCACATCATTTTGTTGATATCAACTGTAGGTATATACCACTGTTGCCAAACGTGAATAATACATTGGGGAATCGGCGGTTCTTACTCGGTAAAACAGAGGCAACCGAATTTAACTGGAACGTCAGTTGGAGAGTGATATATTGCCGCTCTCACAACCATAATACGTACTTGGAAGTAGATAAATATTTATTTGGTGGATGAACGGGAGTCGTATAACACTTACGCGAGTGTTTAAGTACATATTACGCGCAAAGTGGATTATGGAAACGTGATTTTATTTACCAATCATTAATTTGACTTACCTACCCCTTTTGAGGTTATAGCAGATAAAATTCCAGGTAATTCTGTAGTTTTCACAGCAATTATGTGTTAATATAGCAATGATTATGTAGATTTTTTTTATCGCTAGAGAAGATAGAAAAACCAAAACAATCTTTATTCATTCCTTCGAATCCCATTCCAAAACTTTATCCCTCCCTTTAGGAAAATAATTTCAGCCATATTAATATTAATTTCTGAAACGTTCGTTCCGACTTAATTGGCAATGTAAATAACCGTCGGGTTTATGAATATTTACGTCCAATTGGGGAACTTAAACTCGAAGAACATCACACAGCGCAGACTTCGTAAATTCAGACAGACTGACGTAAGTTCGCTGGAAGCCAAACAAAACTCCTCTCTGTCGTCAGCCCTTGGGATAAATTGTACGACAACACAAACTTCTCCACAATCTTTGCAGGAGTTACATTTTACTTCGAAACAACAATGCTGACTGTATCTATTGGTTGCGCGTTTTTCAATATTTAGAAGAGGATTTTCTTTTTCATCGAGAGAGAATTATATTTTGGGAAGTAATATTAAGAGGGGCCTTTAAACAAAATATGAATCAATAGATGGCGCCTTCGGTTAATTTTTAACATAACATAACTCATTTGCAACTTGTTAGAATATAATATATTCTAACAAGATTTACATATTATGTAAATCTGTACGAACGTTTGTAGACATGTTGTTCTAAGCAAGAAAAAGTTTTGGGATTTTAAGCTTCCTTAATACAAGCGTACAAACAGAGATGTCAGTGCGGTAATAGTATATTAAAGTACGAGTTTTATAAGGCATGATTTTGTCGCACGAGTTCAAGTTTAGAAAACGAGCCGCAGGCGAGTTTTCTAATGAACGAGTGCGACAAAAAGCCTTATGAAACGAGTCCTTTATACTATTTTTTTCTATTTTGCATTATAAATTGATAATAAATACTTAATAAAAATCTCATTAAAAATGTTGAGTTTTATTTTTATATGAAGTTGGTCACATTGACATACGATTGACATTTGACGAATTCAAAATTCAAATTCGGCTATTTAAATTGTTTAAACAATATATTTCATAATATAGTCTCTGTAATCTGTAGAAAATGAGTGATACTGAGACAAATTTATCTTGTACGCCACCACAACAGCGTGAAATTGCGGATAACGCCGTCATAAATTTATTACCGAAAAAATCAAAAGGAGTATATGAAAAACCATCAATTTGAACTATGGGCTGTACAGAATAATGTCAACACAATATCTGAAAACATTTATTGGCATATTTTGAATTACAAGGTAAAAATAAGAAATCTTCTACCTTATGGTCTATGTATTCCATGCTTCGTTCTGCTTTTCCATTTATAAAAATACAGACATATCAAAATATATTAAATTACAAGCCTATTTAAAACGATTCTCTGAGGGATACGAGGCTAAGAAATCTAAAATTTTATGCATTGAAGATATTAATAAATTTATAGAAGAAGGTTCTGACGCATTGTATTTAGCAATAAAGGTACGATATTATTTGCAAAATGTAATTTTTTATATAATTGGATTTAATTTTAGATCGTTTTAATAATGGTTACACAGGTGCTTGTAGACGAGATGATTAACAAATATGTCCATACATGATTTAGAATTTAAGAGTGATATTATTTTGGTGACAGTACCTCAAACAAAAAATAATATCGTAAGAGTTTTTGCAATTACGGATGAAAGATGGATTACTTTAATTAAAAAATATGTCGCCCTGCGACCAAAAAATATTAATCATTCAAGATTTTCCTTACATATCGCAATGGTTATTGTATATCGTGCCCGATTGGAATTAATACGATTGGCAAATGCCTAAATTAATAGCTAATTTTCTAAAATTGCCCAATCAGAGCTTTATACTGGACATTGCTTCAGAGTTCTAGTGCTACACACTTAGCAGACGCAGGCAGTGATTTGCTGACTATAAAACGTCATGGTGGATGGAAGTCATCTGCGGTAGCTGAGGGTTACATCGAAACATCTATGAAAAGTAAAGTGGCTGTAGCGCACAACTTATCAGGGCCAAGTACATCTGGTCATTCTAGAGTTATATCATCGAATGATTCTCAATCACAAGAGTCTACCATTAAAGCCAATAACATAACTCAGCAAAACTTTGTTACGAAGAATTTGCCTGGCATAACAATACATGCTCAAGATACTTGTTCCGTCAGTGTAAATGTATACAGTAATTCCACGTTTCATAACAATAACAATGTAAACTAAATTTGTATAGAATTTTTGAGTAAAGTATTTACAATTTACATGCATTAAACGTCAATTTTGCTTTCTGTCATAATGTATTCAATACAGCCAACCTATAGAAATGAAAAAAGGCGTATCACAATGAAGCACTTTTCGATACGCAAAAGCGTGTTACAATTGCGCAACGCAACGCAAAATAGAAAAAAATATATTTCTTTTGTAAGTTTTAAACAATTTAAAACCCAAGTAGTGATATAAGGACTCAACCTGCTTAAATTACGTATTTTAATTATCAATAATAACAAGTGTTAAATTATTTTTGGAGATCAGTAGGGATTTGTAACCCCCGTGTGCAGCTATAACCTAACATAGATTGTGGTGAATTGTCTTGACAGCCAGATTACAGTTTCCTTTAATGCTGAATCTTTGAAATGAGTGTATAAGCAAAAGTTGTTACTTACTTGGCTTAGTGGACTAGGTGCTGTTTTGTATCGTATATGAATCCAAAAAATAAATATATTTAAAACATTTTTTCCTTCCAGTGATCTCTGTGTTTCTATTATGTAATCCCACATGGACTGTGATCGTATAAAATCACTAGATATAATATAAAGTACAGCAATTGGCCGTCATATTGTGTCCAGCTTAGGCGCCAAATTTAAATTTAGTTTTAGTTATAGTATACGTCTTGTCAATTTTTCTATTGAAGGTAACCACTACGCTGTCGTGTTGTAATGAAAACTTAACTATGCGTTTTTCTACTGCTTTAACTCTACTCTTTTTTTTTCCTGGCCCCATATCCAGATGGAAATATGTGTAGAATATAGTAAAATATTGAAAACGCAAGGCACACAAGCTACATGTTGTCGATGTTATCAACTGTCAGTACCATGTTAGTACAATTAGTTAAACAACAGTGTTACTACGATACATTAAAGTATATACAACAAGTAACTCTAACCAAACATCATTTCTAACTCCAACAGTTTAGAATGACAGCCCTGATAGCTAGAATTAGCTAAATATAGTGACTTTTATAGCCAACCGCCTACAGCCGATCAGCTGGACCTTCATTTCGCCATATTGTGTCCAAACAAGGTTCTTTTTTCTCTAACGCATTGGCGCAATGAATTGCGGTTTTTTATATATCTAGTGACTTTATGATTGTACAATTTAAGGCGACATCTTTTGGAATAATATTGCGCAAGAACGACTGATAATTAATTATAAACGATGCAGTGCCCTACTCAGTTTTTTTTTCATAATCACTCTTAAAAAATTTAATTTAAACATCTAATTCCATTTCTGTATTCGTCTAGCTCCACCAATCCCCTCCCATAGATGTGACAAAAAACTAATTACGACATTTAAAATTTTTTACTAGCTTTAAGGTGAAAGAATGTTTAAAATCGCTCCATCTGCTTTGAAATCACTGCGGATGAATAAACTGAACTTAAGGTACGTAGGAAAGACAATCAGGCACCTTCTCCGTCTTAAATCTGTTTTGAAATTCACGTCTGTACATACAACCTGCAACAAACTACATAGAAGAATTACATAGCGGCGCGCACGACAGGACAAAACACGTGCTCCATTTTATCGCCACCTCTTCGTCTGCCTCATTGGCGACGAGATAGAAACGCGTACTGTTGTTTATCAAAACGATTTTCACCCCAAATCGTCTATCTTTTTTATTTATTGATTTAGACTCATTAAATTTGATATGCGTGTGAAGATATGGTGCGTAAGACTGTGTGGAAAAAAAATGAAAATATGATGTTATTAAGTGATAAATATGAACGAAAATAAAAATTAACTGTTTTGTATACGTTTATCATGTAAAAAGTTGCGTATTTTAGAAATGAAAATGCATTAAGAAATTAGGATATTTTGAATGATATTTTTTTTTTTGGATTATATACAAACAAAAGAGAGCTTAAAGTCGATCTTTTTTACTTACATTACGATACTTTGGTTCTGAAGGACCAGAATCAACTATTTTGGTTTTAATGAATAGAATGGGTTATCTTCAAAAAAGGAAAATAATAATTACAAATAAAACTTTATTTGGAAGTTCTAGATTATAAACAGAGAATTAGAGGAGCAAATATGTAGCCGCAATAGTTAATTATCATGCAGCTCTTCTTATTTGGAGTGTTAACTTACTTGTAATTTTTTTAGGTTTCGGCATTTTTTTTTGATTTTTTAAACTTCTAAAAGATCTTTATTATTTTTATTTCGATTTCAACCTACACAGTATTTTCTTTTCTTGATTAGTTTATTATGCAGTATAAACCACATATTGAAGGCAAAGAGACCAATAGAAATGCTAAAAACGAGATTTTGTTTTTATAGTCAAATATAAATATTAATTGCAATAATAATTTACAAACCATAGGGGAGAATGGGGGAATGACGTTCACCTAAGGGAAATTGTCCATAATTCCGTCTTTTGGAACCAATTTTAACATATTTGTGCTTTAAAGGATCTATATATGTCTTGTCTAAACATGTTTATGCGCCGAGTTCTAAAATCACTAGATAGTAAAAATGAAAAAGTAAAATTCAATGTTTAATTGTCATTTCCCCTTGCATCGGGTAATGACGGTCGCCCATATGGCTAATTGCGGTCAAGAAGTTACCTAATGTAACCAAATAAATACAACCTACTTGTGGAAAAAACTTTAATCGGGATTTATAAGACACAGTCTAGTTATAAAAAAAAAAAAATAAAATTGAAGTTTCCCATATCATAGGTGACTTAATATTCCAACAATGTTAGCTTTCGTAATACAACAAGATTATCAACAACCGGAAAAATAAATATATTTGGCTGACCCTGGTACTGCCGCATTAACTTCACAGTTATAACCTTCTTGCGTAATTTGGTCATCTGTGCGACGAATTCTTTTTTAGATTTTTCATTGGAAACCATTACAAGTACAAAATCAATCTCTTTTAATTCTGCCTCTTTATCAATGGTTAATTCCCTTTTTTTCAGAAAGGCCACCTCCTCTGTTTGCAGCATGTCATCATCAGATGAGTTTTGACAAATATCATCCAGCTGTATGTCCGACTCTGGGAGGAACTTTCATTTCGCTTGCGCTTTGTATTAGTGTCCGTTGTAAATTTATCACGAATTGGGTCATAGATACTTCGGTTAACACATTTCTTGTTTTTGAGTCTATTTTTTTTTTTAGTTCACTGCAGTTCTGCATATTCATAAACTAATTTTCGCAGATGAAGTGGAGTCACTCCATAATACTCGCTAAAGTCTTCACATTTGAAGCAATATCGGCCTCCTGTTGTTTAGTAAATACTGGCTCTCTCCCCATGCTTGGACCGCCTTCAGTTAAAGACTTGTATCTTTGTATGTGAATGTAGAAAATGGTATGTGGTGATTTTTGGCCGCTTGTCTTTGGCTTATTCCATTTTTTACTTCATCAAATACACTTGACAAGTCCTCTTCAATCCAAACAGCCTTCTCAGTAAGCCGTTTGTAATTTCTTGGCATCTGAAAATGAATGAAATTATAAGTGGGGTAATGGGGGTCAATTGACCGCAATTACCCAATCTTTCTAGGAACTGTTAAACAAATAATATCACAAAACACGTGAAAAAAAGAAGAAATCTAATACGTGGATAAGCAAGTAGTCCTACTTACCTTCCAAAAAAAGATATTTGAAAATTATAATATAAGAAGACAATCTTTTAAGACGTTAAACACCAAACTTACTTACATGGCATCCGCGGAAAAGTATAAAATACCTGCTCAACGTCTACCGATCAACTGAATTAAAAATTGGTGTCTCCTATGTGGTTTGATGTCGGTTAACTAAAGGGCGCTGTATGTATCGCAAATTTATTTGAAATAATTGGTTAAAGTTAAAATAATAAGAAGCGAATGATAGAAAAAGGAGAAGATGTTTGATTTACCATCATTTTATAAAATAGCGAAAGCAGGCAATCAGCAATACATTGCATAATCTCAATCTGCCCTATCTATGCATACTTCAACTTTAACCAGTAACCAGATTCTTCTGTACACATATACCATCACAATACATCGATATTGCACTCTGCTAGAACGTTTTTTAAACATTTTATTTCCCTTTTCGTTCCGTAACAATGCCTCACCGTTTTGCGGTTTAAAGCCGCGCCTAACAAAGTAGCGAAATCAATTCGCTTTAATACGAACTCAGCCGGCCGCAACAGACTAAGCGCGGCTGCCCCTAAAATATGTATTAAAAAAGGGGAGTTTGAAGTGGGCCGCGGCTGTGTGTCCCGTAATGGATACCCTCTCCTTCCCCCTTGCGAGCGTGTATTGTAAACGACGAACTAAAATCCGGCCTGTTTTGTTCTCTGTTCCAGTGTGGAGTGGCGGCTTAGACTTGCAGGGTCCTTTTTTTCTACAAGAACCCCCACACCGAGTCGAATTTAGCAATAGTTCCGGCGGCAGACTGGATTGCAGCGCCCACGGCAGCCCACCGCCTGACGTCGAGTGGGTACTGGCTGACGGCACAACAGTACGACAGGTCTGTATGCGTTCTGGTTGTATGTACTGTTGGAGACGTGTGTATTGAATTCGCGTACGCCAACGGAATAAATTATAAGATGATAGGCCTCTATTGGATGCAAAAAATCAAATAGGTACACATATTCCGACAAATATCTTTACGTTAATCCTTTGGCGGAAATTACAAAGGTCAAAATCTGTGAATGTGAATCTCTGCGCAATCCGAAAAGCTTGTGGCATCTTTGTCGCATACCGTAAAATTTATTATATAGCATAATGCAATACGCCATTTTATGTTATCAAACATATTCTGCAGTAGCATCATCTTGCTGGAAGAAACCCCTGTTGCAATTGATTTAAAAATGCTATTAATAACTGTTCTTGGCATCGTTGGCTATTAATGTTAATGTGAAAAAAATATTGATCCTACTATTCTATGACGAGATACAGCTAACCATATTCCAACTTTAACAAGATGCAAAAGAGCTTTAATGTGACGATTTGGATTATTTATAGACAATATTCTGTAATTTTGGTTATTCACAAACCTGTTTGAATAAACGATGCTTTATCAGTAAAAAAACTTAGATCAAGAATTTTTGTTGTTATTTAAATTTTCTTGGAAGAAATTGCAATAATGTATCCTACTAGCGTGATTTCTAGGTAAGATCTGGTGAACAACTGATACCTTGTATGGATATATATACAGTGTGTTAAAAAAAGGTTGTCGGATATTTTACCCAATTATAGTACTGTGGAAATAAACAAAAAAGTCTTTAGTCAACAGGTGGGTCCGCAATTCAACTGTTTTTGACATATAGTCGATTGCATATTTTTTATAGGATAAAAATTTTCAAAGAAATTCTGGTCGCAATTATATAAACAAATGTTTATTTAAAGTAAAACTAAAGAAATTGTTCTACATGTCCACCGTTCATTTCTAAGCACGCTGCACACCTTCTTATGAAAGATCGACGCAATCTTTCGAAAATTCCTGGAGTCCTCCGAATTTCCTCGCAACAATTTACGGATTCGTCTGCCTGAGTTCTTCCAAATTGTTTACAGATCGTGCGTACACTAATTGTTTTAGATGCCCCAAACATAGAAGTCTAGAAGTGTCAGGTCAGGGGACCTAGGAGGCATGCCAGTTGGTTCCACCCGTCCTATCCATCTCTCGTTGTAATCTTGATTTAAGAAATTTCTAACTACGATGTAAAATGCGCAGGAGCTCCATCGTGCATAAACCACATATTTAATCTGTTAAAAAGTGGCACATCCAATAAAACGGGTAATTCATTTCTTAAAAAATCCAAGTATACTTGTCCCGTTAAACGATTAGGGAGAAATACTGGATCAATTAAACAGTCTCCAAAAATAGCAAGCCAAACATTTAGCGAAAAACGGTTTTGGTGACGCAGTTCAACAACAGCATGGGGATTTTCATCTGCCCGGACGTGATTGTTATGAAAATTGAATATTCCGTCTCTTGTAAAACCCAGCCTCGTCACTAAATAAATCTGAGTCGCAAATTTAGGAGTTTCTGCCAGCTTTCGTAAAACCCAATGACAAAAAACCCTACGTGCATCATAATCGAGAGGAGCAAGAACTTGCACGCGTTGAATGTGGTAGGGATAGAGCTGCTGTTCCCGTAGAATTCTTCCCGTAGTTGTCTTCTACCCGTCTCAAAATATCTAATTCTACTGCGGGAGAAGAAACTGATCTCGATCTACCAGAACCACCATTAATTTTAAATGAACCAGTTTCGGACAGCCGGATATGAAGTCTTGAGAAAATCTTATCACTCGGAACAACCGATTTGGAAATTCTTCGGCATACATACGCCGTGCTTCAGTGGCATTACCATTCGCACGACCGTACATAAAAGCATACTCATCTTCTGCATTGTTACTAGCATAATTGAGAACAAAAAAAAGAAAAAAAATTATACCAATGAGTATGTTACGATCGTAGTTTCCAGGCTATTTTGTGCGAAATATTATCTGTTACTGGAATGAACTAGGAGATGCGCCATCTATGCGACAATTTCTCTACTACGCATAAGTATATCTACTCATCTCCTATAGTATATGAGGAGAAAACTGTTATACGAAAATAAAATGCGATATTTAATTTTACTTCCATGTAAATATTTAGTTAAATTAATAAATACTGCGCTAGCTTCGAATAAATCTACTAACCAAATTAGTTGTTTGATTGAATACAGGAATATTTTTAATATTCCTAAATCAAGTAATAATTTAGTAACTGTAACCAAATGCATGGAAAATGGTTGAAAACAACAAGATCGTTTTTCCCGTGTATAACAGTTTTAAAACCTTCAAACACTATATACTAGTGTAAAGTTCCCTTGGCTTATAAGTAAATCAGCATTAACTGAAAAGATTCCAATTATCTCTGAATTTTTTTTTAACCTCGCGCGAAAAATATTCACTTTTGTTCATTATTGTTTGTGTATTTGAGACTTATACACGTGGGTACATGAATAAAACTAAAATACTTCCGCGTAAAACAGCACTCGGCTTGAATACAGGTGCTTGCATTTTCAGTTAAAAGGCAAAAGTTTTAAATCAATGTATACATGCGTGTCCACGCAAATAAACCAAAATGTCCGCCTTTTTTTTATTTAAAATACTGTTTATAATTCAATAATACTTAAAAGAAACTAAAAATGTTTTAATATATTACATAGTAATAACAATATAATATGTAATGTGTATTGTCTTACTTAAACAGAAGTTATACAGACATTATAAAATATTAATCAAAACTAAGATGCATTCCATTTAATTACGTTTACTTTTCGTCGAAAGGCATATACTTAAGAAGAAAATAGTCTTCCAGCAAAGCAGCACGCTACTTTCAATTAAAATAAACACTTTTCAGAGAAAAAGTATTCTTTTCGTTGAAGATGATGAAAACTAGAAATTATAAAACTTTCATTTAATGCAATCTCTTTTCTCAGTAGACTAGTAAATAATAGCAAAAAATATTATAGAGCCTGTAATGTCGAGAATAAATGAAATATGCATGCGACAAACATAACCTCTAATTTGTAACTGTCAATTTCTTTTTATTGTGTTCGTTCGGTCGTGTATTATACTAAAGTGAGTCATTTCATATTTGGACGTTAGTATAGAGTTACGTCATAACCACTGGTACGTTTCCTTCTTCACAAGCACAAAGCACAGCGCATATTACAATGCGCCGACATTAAAGCCAAGAAGGCACTCATCGTTTAACGTGGATTATGCAGATGTATTTATAGCAGAAAGGGTGGTCGTGCGATGTGCCGCACGCTGTGAGACCAGTCCTCTACACTCTTTTTTTTACTAGGGGATTATTTGCATCAAGTGGTGCGGTACATGTGTTTGCATGAAAATAAAGGAGGCGATTCTACCATAGAGATAAATGTTAAATTATGCATAATTTCTTTAGTGTACAAAAGGACAAGTCAGATGTAATCAGGATGTGATGTATAGCGTAAATGGGTAAGAAGGAATCTAGGGTAGGTAGTTCTATGTTTCTACGGGTTTTAGACGCATCCAGCATATGTAATGTCACTTTCTTTTACAATTTTCCCTTCTTTTTATTTTAACAGCGACAGAAAATAATAAGTTGTTCGGAATAAATCATGATGCCAGCGCTAATGAGAATGTAAGTTGGTATTTGATTTAGTATGATTGGAGTTTGAAAATGCACGAATACGATTGTGAAATGGAGCATAAAAAAGGGGAATTGATGAACATGTTGGTGCACTAAGCAGGTCTTTCAAAGTGAATATCATCGAGAAAGGTATTGAAGATGAAATTTTAAGAATACAATGGAAGGATGAAGAAGTGAATGGCATTAAGGCGAATATAGAAAATGGCGAGAAAATTAATGATTATGTGTTGGTTAATGAAATCGTCATGAAAGAACATCAAGGAGTAATATTATTTGTGGTACTTAGAACAATTAGAAGAGAAATTGTTATAAAGACTAATGAACAGATCTCTCATTTAGGAACTGATAAAACATTAGCCAAGATTAAACGTAAATTCTACTTTAAGAATATGCGCAAGTATGTTAAAAAATGCATTAATAGCTGCTTCAAATACTCGGAATACAACAAATTCGAATGACATTTTCTTACATTCCATAGATAAAGGGGATAGACTATTGGTTACATGTGGGCCATTTAGACCCATTAGAGAGGACATCAAGAGGACATAAACACATATTCTGTATAATTGATGGATTTTTTTTGTTTTTGGGATCGACCAAGGCCACTAGCTCATCAGAATGTCTCAAAGTTTTAGAAAAACTGTTTGATATACAGTGTTACTACAAAAGGAATAGACACTTTCAATATTTCATTAATCCAAAACTAATACCATTATTATGAATTCGTTTAAACTAATTTATAAAGTGATTCTTAAAGTTTACTTTGGGAACTCATAGGTACTCAATATGGGCTCCTCCTGTCACACGGCACACATCAAGGCGATAGTCTAGTTCATTCCAAACCCGGTGTAACATATCTGCATCGACACTATCCGCAGCTCTCGTGATGCGTTGTTTTAACTCATCTAAATCATTAGGAAGTGGAGGGACGTAAACCAAGCCTTTCACAAATCCCCATAGAAAGAAATCGCACGGTGTAAGATCGGAGCTCCTTGGTGGCCACTGTACGAGCATGCGATTGTCAGCTATTGCACGGCCTATCCAAGAATTTTTGCCGCATGTTTACCTAACACCCTGTATAGGCAGTGACAATTTTAATTTTTAACCTTTATTTATAATCAATGTGTTTCTGCTTGCCAATGCATGAATTGGCAAGCATCAACACATTGGTTTGCCAAGACGTGAAAAAGTAATTTATATTTACGAGATTACCAATAAAACACAAACAAATGCATGGCATAATTATTTGTACGTACCACTTTACCTTTTTTTAAATTTTAATATACAAACGTTTTTTTTTAATTTTGAAATACATTGCCACATTAAATTTAATTACAAAAATATGAAGGGCAGTAGTCTTCTATGGGCGTACATAGAAATGATGATAACTTCCTAGAATGAACTTAAAAAAAAAAAAACCAAAACACGTAACCTTTATTTCTTCAGATAGTTTAAAGACTAATAACAAAAGAAAAATTGAATTTATACTATACAAAAGTAGGTGTAAGAAAAAATTGTATTTTTAACCCCCAACCAGCTCATGGGTGCGCCACTGTTCTTTTTTAACTCAAAATGTACGGCTGCTAACAAGGAACGATCCCATCTTTACCCGATCTCGATATCTCTTCTCGTTTCTGAATTATTTGAAAGCTATTGTAATGGACATATTTTCGAAATTAGAAAAAAAAATTAACCAATAATTGTAGGGTTAGAATGAAAAGAGTATAAGTAACATTTAGAAAGTTTGGAGATATTTCAGTCTAAAATTATCTATATCTAAGTATCTAACTATAAAAAAATCAAGATTTTTTTAATAAAATAAAATAAAAAATACATTCATTAATTAAAAAATAAGAGAATATGGTTCTAAAGTTGTGTTTAGTGTAACATTTTTATTTTTAAAAAAAAACCGGCCCTTTTACAAAAAAATGCACTTATATCCTTCTTATTCTAACCCCTTCAATTGTTAGTTTTTGTTATTTATTTCCAATGTCGGTAAAGAAATTGTAATTAACGCCGCAGAGCTAAATCTCATTCCTATTCCTAATCATCATTACGGTCTCGGAAAAAAAAGACCAGAGATTCGAACTCGCGCCGCCTCGCACTAGACAAGACCAAGAGCCCGCAACGCATTCGGCTAATGCACGTGCGTTTGATTGATATATTGCCGTAGTGGCGCGCGTCACTTATATCAAATAATTCATGGAAAAACAGCAATATTATAAATACATGAATTTAAAATAAAGAAAAAATACATCAATAACATATGAATGTTCAATAACCTCAATCAATGTTTTTTTTTCCATAAATTCTTTGTATAATCTCATTCAAATGTGTTCTTTAAATATTGTGGTTTCTTTACTCAATCGCATTGTAGTAATATCTCAAATCTCTTCTGTAGGATCTGTTTCTGTTTAGCACTTTCACATTATTACTTACATCTTTGTTTAACAATTTTGCCATTTATGAGAAAAATTCTATATCGCCAATATCGAAACCAATTAATTATACTTGTCCAGTCCTTACATAACATAAGGTGGCGGTTATTAGATAACAAAATCAATAAATGCTCAAAAGTGTTCTTACAGCATACATCTGTACGATCGCCCCCGTATACGACAAAATTTCACGAAAGCAATGAGAAAACAACACTCAGATATGTATAATTGTTATAATAAAAAATCCTTTGTTTTTTATAATTTGATTAATGGAAAAGAAAAGTTTAACCTTAAAAATGCAGTGCCTTAAATGTAGTCATAATTCCAGAATAATTCATAATTTCATATTCGTATATTTATATTTAGTTTTGCGTGCTTTTATTTGCTAGTAGGAAACTTACCTAAACGGTGTAAATTGGTCAGTTTTTTTTTTTTTTTTTTGAATGTCACTTCGGTAAAACGAGATTTACTTCGCCCATCTTGCCCATCGATAACGATAAATCGCTACCCCTTTAAATCATCCCATACCTCTTGCAAACGCAGCTTTAGCACCACCAAAATTTTTTCTATTTTGCGTTCATAAAAACGCAATTGTAACACGCTTTTGCGTATCGAAAAGTGCTTCATTGTGATACGCCTTTTTCATTTCTATAGGTTGCTATTTGAATACATTATGACAGAAAGCAAAATTGACGTTTAATGCATGTAAAATTGTAAATACTTTAATCAAAAATTCTATACAAATTAGTTTACATTTTATTGTTATGAAACGTGGAATTACTGTATACATTTACACTGACGGACAAGTATCTTGAGCATGTATTGTTATGCCAGGCAATTCTTCGTAACAAAGTTTTGCTGAGTTATGTTATTGGCTTTAATGGTAGACTCTTGTGATTTAGAATCATTCGATGATATAACTCTAGAATGACCAGATGTACTTGGCCCTGATAAGTTGTGCGCTACAGCCACTTTACTTTCATAGATGTTTCATGTAACCCTCAGCTACCACAGATGACTCCATCCACCATGGACGTTTTATAGTCAGCAAATCACTGCCTGCGTCTGCTAAGTGTGTAGCACTAGAACGTCTGAAGCAATGTCCAGTATAAAGCTCTGAATTGGGCAATTTTAGAAAAATCAGCTATTAATTTAGGCATTTTGCCAATCGTATTAATTCCAATCGGGCACGATATACAATAACCATTGCGATATGTAAGGAAGATCTTGAATGATTAATATTTTTTTGTCGCAGGGCGACATATTTTTTAATTAAAGTAATCCATCTTTCATCCGTAATTGCAAAAACTCTTACGATATTATTTTTTGTTTGAGGTACTGTCACCAAAATAATATCACTCTTAAATTCTAAATCATGTATGGACATATTTGTAATTCATCTCGTCTACAAGCCTGTGTAACCATTATTAAAACGATCTAAAATTAAATCCATTATATAAAAAATTACATTTTGCAAATAATATCGTACCTTTATTGCTAAATACAATGCGTCAGAACCTTCTTCTATAAATTTATTAATATCTTCAATGCATAAAATTTTAGATTTTTTAGCCTCGTATCCCTCAGAGAATCGTTTTAAATAGGCTTGTAATTTAATATATTTTGATATGTCTGTATTTTTATAAATGGAAAAGCAAGAACGAAGCATGGATACATAGACCATAAGGGAAGATTTCTTATTTTACCTTGTAATTCAAAATATGCCCATAAAATGTTTTCAGATATTGTGTTGACATTATTCTGTACAGCCCATAGTTCAAATTGATGGTAGCATTTTCATATACTGCTTTTGATTTTTTCGGTAATAAATTTTATGACGCGTTATCCGCAATTTCACGCAGTGTGTGTGGCGTACAAGATAAATTTGTCTCAGTATCACTCATTTTTTTACAGTTTACAGAGACTATATTATGAAATATATTGTTTAAACAATTTTAAATAGCCGAATTGAATTTGAATTCGTCAAATTCAATCGTTATGTCAATGTGACCAACTTCATATTAAAATAAAACTCAACATTTTTAATGAGATTTTTATAAGTATTATTATCAATTTATAATGCAAATAGAAAAAATAGTATAAAGACTCGTTTCATAAGGCTTTTTGTCGCACTCGTTCATTAGAAAACTCGCCTGCGGCTCGTTTTCTAAACTTGAACTCGTGCGACAAAATCATGCCTTATGAAACTCGTACTTTAATATACTATTAGCGCACACGTCATTGGAATAGGCAAAAAAAAACAGTGCGCAGTTTTATATAGTTCCCAACTTCGAATATAGAAACTCTGTTCCGCATTATTTCCCAAACGCCATACGAGAATCGTGTCAACTGCATCTATTTATTCGGATCGACATTGCATGCACGCAAATTTAAATCCAATCCCGCGTCGCGGACTTCCGAAAATTGAAAAACGTAAAATAGAAATCCCGCTGCCGCGTTTCGAAAAACAAAATCCATTCGATTTCTGTTTATTTTAGCGGACCTCATTTGCATGCGCCCTAATAATGACGTTATCGACCGTCATTCGGCGGTAAAGGGGATGCACCTCGCCCCCCGCGCGCGGTGCGAAAATGCAACTGGGTCGACGAATTTAACGGGAAATCAATTGCATCCGACATCACGTAGTATACGGTCTCTATTTTTATACGTCAGTTTGATTACTCTTTATTGCTGGGGCCGGTCCGGTAACTAGAACTGGTTTTCGGGAGAGGAATGCAAAAATGGATTGGGGAAAATGGAAAGAGAGGAGCACGTTTAGGCGCTGATAAATGGGAATCGTATCGTAGGGTTGGTAAAGGGAATGGTTTTTAAGACGTGAATGTTTCGTCAGTCGTAAGAGCAATTTGCTTAATGTAGTGAAAGTATATTTGGATGTATTTAGAAGTTGTGTGGTTACAAAATGTCTTACAGATGCAGGGAAAGTGTTGCATTAATATAGAGGCTTTTAGATAGATCTGCTGTGGTTAAATACAGTCATTTACAGTCAAATAAAAATGTTTGTTAAAGTAAAAAAATGCAAATGTTAAAATAATTGTGTGGATTTGATAATATTTTTAGCATTGTTCTAACAATCAAGATAATTTTATTTTAAACATTCAATATTGTTAGGGCAATAAGTGTTCGGGTAAAATAAACAACTATTTCATTTTAAATTAACCAAAAGAATTCATTAAAATAAAAAGCAGAAGTTGAAAGGTTAAATACACATTTTAAGTTAAATTGAATAAATGTTATCTATTTTGACATAAAATAACAATTTTTGTTGTGTTAAACAAGAAAATTATATTGAGCCAAAACAGAATTGCTTTTTAGTTAATAATATTTTATGGCTACATCAACCTATCGGGCATTTTTTGATTAGCTTTACAAGGGGAAATGTTCAAGTATCTTGGTATTGTACATTTATCATCTCATTCACAATATAAAGTGTAAAATATATGTAAGGCGGGATATATTTAAAACCCTCAAAAAATAGCAGTTTTACTGACATCACTGCCATTGCACTCCACCAATCGCTGCTTTAATGGTCGCAACTTCTATTGAATGTTTGACTGGCAAATGCACTAGATTAATATTGTATTAACTCTGACTGTTGTGCTTTATAACCTTATGTGTCATTTACTGGTGTGAAATGGAAGGAACGCCATCTTCACTGCGATTTCTGAAATAGATACCTACCTATATTTAACGTATTTGCTACTATGTGAAAGAAAACTGTTATATATACGTGAACCCATTGGCTTTGTTAAATTAATAAAACGATATGGTTGCCTTCATTATACGGTATTCTTGCGAGATTAACTAAAATTTTGGTTAACGCAACAAACATTACGGAACATCTAATATACTTATATCAATAGAACGAATTTTGTTAAAGTAATTAAAAATGTTTTTCAAAATACACTACTGTGAAGCGTTCTTCTAACAATTTCGGTGTAGCTAAAATAACAAAATGCGAATTTCAGATATACGCCTAAAGTTAAAAATATAGGAAATCTTAATTTAATGTATTGTATGTGTTTGATTAACCATAATTTTGTGTTAAAACAGCTACCAAGAAGATTAGGTTTGATCATGACATTTTAGTAATTTTAAGAGAATTATTTGAGTTAATATAAACAGAAAATTCGTTTCATTCATCAAACAACTAAAATGTTTCTTTAGTTGAACAAAATTATGTTAACTAAAAGAAATTCTTACTGTAAGAATTAATTTATGTAAAGTCAAACAAAAATATTGTTACATCAACGTATTTGACCTTAACAAAGTGATTTTGATTAATTCAACATTTTTCTTTCTCTACGTGTAGCATTGTTTTAACAATCGAGATGATTTGTAACATTTGAAATTTCATCTTTTTATTCTATTTTTATTCATTGTTAGTACTACTAACAGAGTCATCTACTGGCGTGTAGTTGAGCTGGGTTGGTAACTTAACTGTTCTTCGAATTTTACTTTTCAATTATAGTTTCGGAATCGCTTTTTATCTTTAATAAGTTCATTCTTTGCAACGTAGTGTTTCTTTTCTTTTGTTCAGTATAAATTTTAGTTGTTCTTTCATCTAATCAGATTCCTTTCGTACCGAGCGTACTTAGCGTGAGAGAGTCACGTAGTGCGCACGCAGATACCGCTTAGGAAGTCTAAGTTGACATGTATTTTTCATGACTCCTCCGTAAAAATGCGTCATCTGCGAAGATTATTCATCACCACAACGCCTTTCGAAGGATCTCTCCTCATACGTGTGAGCCACGTCTTTGCCGGCTATTTCTCCAAGAGTCAACCCGCTGCGTCAGGACTGAATTGGCTTCGCTACCCCAAACTCTTCAACTTTTCTTTTATTTATTTTATTTATCCTGATATATCGTCGCTTATTTATGAAAATTAGTATTATTACTCTGATTACGTCACTACGTCAAGCACGAGTAATTATTTGTTGTTTACGATTTTATTATTCACGAATAAAATCTCCACTATTTGTTGACATTTTTCTTTTTATTTTAACTAGATACATGTAATAATAAATATTTAAAATAGCCAGGCTCAGTATACTCTATTTTGTTTATGGCTCAGGAAATTTTAAGTAATAATACTTATCATTTTCATCTTCATGTAAAGAATAATTTAGGAAGTTTTGTCAAATAAATTACCGACATTTTTCTTTGCTCTTGTCAATGTTTAATGATACTCTTTTAAATATACAGGGTGATTCTCAATATATGCGACAAACTTTAAGAGTTGATTCCTGAGGTTATGTTGATCATAAAAGTTCATATGAGTATATGTGCAAAACGGTTTGGTTTTAAAGTTATTGAATGTTTAATAATAAATTATGAACTATGACTAACACGATATAATATCACAGTCGGTTCTTCAAAAATTATTGTGTTGAGAGGGAATTGCTTATTTGTCATTTCAATATTTGTCAATAGTTGTCAGAGTTTTCATTCAGTTTATTGCCAGTTTCTGTTTTCTAAAATGAATTACACGAATGCTGAAATGTGTAATATGCATTTCGTTTACGGTCTTGCCAATGGAAATTCGCGTGCTGCTAGACGTCTTTATGAAGAACGATACCCGAAGTGTATCATCCCGCATCATTCAATATTTGCCCGTCTTCACTAACGTCTTAGTGAAACGGGAAATTTTAAAAAGCGAACGACAGATAACGGGCACCCATCTACAGTGAGAACTCCACAAGTTGAAGAAATGGTATTAAATAAAATTGAGGAACATCCTACTACAAGCACCAGAAAAATTGCGCTTGCTTTAAACATTAGTCAGGCCACAGTTTGAGAATATTGAAAGATCAACTGTGTATCCATATCACATTCAACGGGTGCAGGCACTTTTGCTGGCAGATTTTCCGCAAAGAGTGGCTTTTTGTCAATGGATGAAACACAAAATCCTGACTATTTGGCACAAATATTGTTCACCGATGAGGCTGCTTTCTCTAGAAACACGATTATTAGTTTTCATAATAATAACATATGGGCCAAAAAAAAATCCGCACGAACTAGTGAATGGCCGTCATCGACATCAATTCTCTGTCAATGTGTGGGCCGGAATTGTTGGAGATCACTTGATAGGTCCACATTTTTTACCGATGCGGTTAAATCACGAGGTATACAGCAATTTTCTTGAAGAGGAGCTACCCCTACTGCTGGAAGAAGTTCCGTTGCAATTAAGATTATAATTGTATTTTATGCATGACGGTGCTCCAGCGCATTTTAGTTTAGTTGCTCGCGAGTTTTTGGACAATACGTATCCAGATCGGTGATAGGACGGGAAGGTCCACACCGTGGCCTCCTGGTCTCCAGACTTAAATTCTTTGGACTTTTTCTCTGGCGGTCACCTTAAATCATTAGTTTATACGACTCCCATTGAAAATGTCGATGAACTGAGAAATCGTATTATCGCAGCTTTTCAAACAATTCGAAATACCCCTGGTATTTTAGAACGGACTCGCCAGGCAATACGACGGAGGATAGAAGTTTGTATTGCAGTTGGGGGCGGTCATTTTCAACAGTTAGTATAAGTTAATTTTGTTTTACTAATTATTTTGTTAATTTATAATAAAAACATTAATTATGTTAACTTACTATTAAACATTGTACAACTTCAGAACTAAGCGATTTTGGACATATGTTCTTATGAAGTTTTATGATCAAAATAACTCCAGGAATCAGCGCTTAAAGTTTGTCGCATATATTGAGAATCACCCTGTATATGTGAGTCAATCGAGCGTTTCGCTGCAACAGCATGCGTTTAAAAACTTTACGCGGCGTCACACGGCTAGAGTGCTAAAACGAAAAAAACCTACTTCGTTAAATCAATAAGACATATGGTTAGCTTCATTATACATTTGTCTTGTGAGATTAACTAAAATGTTGGTTAGTTCAGCAAGCATTACAAAACATGTAATATAATTAGATTAATTTGGTAATTAAAAATGTGTTTGAAAATATATCACACTGTGAAGCATTCCTCTAACAATTATGATTTATATAATATATATAACTCAGCAGCACTACAGGCCTTGAAGGCCCTTGGCTAGAGTGCCGGAACACACACACCGAGAGCACTGAGAAGCGTTGTCCGAATGGTGTGACCCAACCAACAACCAGTACCGCATATTGCTGCTTGACTTTCAAGATTGACAATGATGCACCCTTCCTTCTCAGCCGTACTTCCGGCTAATTATGATTTAGTTAAGATAATAAAATATTTTGGTGGTAATCCCGCTAACAAACAAATATCTGTTGAGCTAACCAAATATTGTCAATTTATTTTTTTTATTTTGTATTTTAACCTTATATTTTGTTCATTTTGATTAAGAATATTGTTAATGCAATAATATTTTTCCGACAAAGTCAATGTTGGTTGACGAAATGCGTTTTTTTCTCAGTGTTGCAAATTCCAAATTTTTAAAACTGAATATTTTTGATAAGTCCGAACAATTCTAACTAACCACTTTCGCCGAGAAGCCTGTACGTTTGATCATATGTTATAACTGTGACGCGAAATTCCACTGTGTAATCCCATTAATTACCAACTCAAATTCACGATCTTAAACCCTCCATTCTCCTGCCGTCACCTGTATCGGTTCATTCCGCGAATTAATCTATCCTAGTACGAAATACACTTCCGCCAGCCTGTCTACGTTTAGGTATATACATCAACCTAGAAGGGCTCTTCGGAAGTATGCGCAAGTACATCGGTCGTCGCGTTACGAAAGCCGCCGCTAGATGGATCTCTCGCGATCGCGTACCGAGGCGCGCTTTTAATTAAATTAATTTATATTTACCGGCCTCTCGCCCTCTTATCTGGCCGCCGGTGAATTCTCCTAATTAAATTTTATTATTCCCGGCCGATGCGATGTAATGTAAGCGTGTAATCCGGGCCGTCAGGTGGCGAACGGGCTGAACCTGCCGTTCGCGTTCGTAGGGAGTAGGGGCAATTTACCGAAGCCAATCTAGCATTAATCCAATTTTATAAATTAGGTTCGTGATGCGTCGACGAAAAATGGAGGTTGAGGATACTACGCGGCTGGCTGGACGGGGTTTCTGTGGATGAATAAAATCTACCTTTTTGCCGCCTTGGGTAATTTTGATGAGTGCTCGTTTATATGTTTAAAGAGAGAGAGAGTTGATAATTCTGCAGAGATGAAAAAAAGGTTTCTTCAGTCAAAGAAATATGCCTTCATTTAATGAAACGATTACTTTGTATACGAGCAAACAAACACTTGGTTCGACCTAAAAATTCTTTTTTTTAAAATGATTTATTTGAATCAAAAAAACAATATTTACCTAACAGAACGGTATGTAAATGATTATGTCCAAATTGAATGATATCTAATGATAAGAAAACCAAACTCAATCAAAGTTTACAGGTAATTATTGGCTGCCACGTTTCGGCTCACTGGCCATCTTCAGAGCCGTCTATTACTATTAACAAATGCAAGGAAGTTATTAAATTACTGACTTACTTACTGCTGTGTACTGATTGAATAAAATGAAAAATGCAAAACTGTTTTTTTTTTTTAATGAAAAAGAAAAATAAAATTAGCTAACTCAACGGAAAAGATTTTTTTAAAGAACGCAAAAGAACTATTAATCTCAGAGTTACCCTCGCGAATTAAAACTTTAATCTAACCACGAAAAGTAAATTCTAAGTGAATAAAATCAGACTTTCTTAACGAAAAATTGAAAAGGTTTAATATAAAATAAAAGAATAGAATTTTTAACTCAGCGACGCTACTTAACAATCAATTTATTTTACAAATTGGGTTAATTACAAAGGCGCAGAAAAAAAAAAAACCTTGAACTGAAGGTTCTGGCCTAAAATAAAAACTGCATTTGACTCTAAATTAAAATAGGACAATGCTATTTCCTATGCAATGCAAAAAAGAAAGGTTTTATTTGTTCAGGAAGATTATCCCAAAATACACAACCTTTGAATTTCTATCCACGTGATTTCACAATTTAAAACAATCTAAGCGTGAACAAATGCAAGAAATTTACAAAAATGAAAAAGCTAAATGCAAGAACAAAGCTTCTACTCACCCAACCGAGGTGAAAAATAAAAATGAAACAGCAAAATTGAAAAACAGAAAATTAACAGTTTAAAATATAAAGAGAGAAAAAAACTAAAATAAATCTTCCTAAACAAAAAATAATAATTGATCTTACATCTATAAAGTGCACACTTCAATATAATAACAATTATCACAATAAAAATTCCTAGATTGACTAAATAATTACAGAATTAAAATTAAACTTTCAAATTCAAAATGAATTACAAAATGGCAACAAAGGTTTAAAAATACGTCTACTCACGTCAATAGTCGAACAAGGAAGTCCTTAACAAAATCCTGCAATTGTTTTTCTTACAAAAATCCCTCTCTCCAAATCGTACAACGCAGACGTATAACATTACAACGACAATACTCAATAGAATACGCATTAAATCAGCACAAGTGGACAATAGACAAATTTAATGAATGGATTAAATTAAAAAAAAAATCTTAACACTATATAATTAAAATGATACAATAAACTCTTAAACTAAAATTAATCAAAACAAAATAAAATTGTGAAAATTCTCGGTAAATTGAAAATCAGCTGAACGGAAGAAATCAAAACAAGCAAAATATGCAACTTAAACTACACTCAGCGATAAATGGGTTGTATAACCACAGCATTACGTTCAAACCAGAGGCAAAAAATTAAAAGTCACAGGAAAGTTAAACAAAGAATGTTAAGGTTTAGAAGCACAAACGCGTATTCATCTATTTATATATATATATCACTACAAGCTAGGGCCGCCAACCTCCAACTCTTACCTCCCCTGGCAAATGGCCCTCCCCTGCCGCCCAACCAACTATCCCCACTACCACCAACTACCACTATTCCACCCATTACCTTTCCCCACCACCAACTAAGCACCATTGCTAACTACGTCCGCTATCACCAACTACGACCCTACGACCTAGTTTGTGGTCGTAGGTAGTAGCCACCCTCAACTGTTCCCACCACCGTCAATTACCCCCAAAACAACCAACCACCTGCCCAACCCTGAATTGTACCTGTAGTTATCAACGCCAAAGAAATCTTTGCCTCAGTATATGTACGGCTAAAAGTAATGCATTTCACTTATTTTCTCCATTGTTTCAGATACCTGACTTGAGACTGTTGCTGCCAAATGGCTCCCTATACTTCCCTCCGTTCTCAAGCGAACGGTATAGACACGATGTCCATTCGACAGTGTATAAATGCAGATTACAAAGTAGTTTAGGTGTGGTGCTGAGTAGAGACGTCCACGTCAAAGCTGGTAAGCAATCCCTAATGAGATATGACTCATGGTATTGATACACATATATATATATATATGTATGTAACCCATTTTGTAAGAAATGGTAATCTTCCACACTCGCAAACGCTATCTACTAGCTTATTTTACAAATTGATCTTGGAATCTTCAAAACCATCTGAAGAAAATCAATTAAATTATTTGGGAACATTTGAGCCAATTTCTGCTCTCCATGCAAAGCATAGAGTGTATGTTCCAAAAAGCTAGATTTATATAGGATTTTTTTTTTTAATATTGATTAGATACGAACTGTGGTTCAATCAGCGAAGAGATAAGATAAAAAGATCACTTTCTATGGGCGCCTTTGGTGTTGGTTCGCCAGAAAAATTGCTTTTAGCGCTACTTCATTATTTTAACATCAGCTACCTCAACTTTCTTCCTTCATTTAAACTTTACTATTATGGAGTTAGAGGCACTCCACTTAACTGGTTCGTATCGTATTTAACTGACCGCTACCAAACAGTGAAGCACGACAACCTAGACCGTGATGTGTTCTCTGTGCCTATGAGAAACAGCATTCCGTACTCCAAGGATCTGTCTTGGGACCGTTGTTGTTTTTAATTTTTATCAATGATATCTTTTCATGTGTCGCTATTGAACTATAACATAGTTAACTGTGCAGAAGGCACAAATCTCCTCTTCTGGGATGAAAACTTCATATCTCTTCAAGATTCTGGGGCAATTCTTTATAATAATTTGATGAAACAGTGGTTCAACGCAAACGAACTAGTAGATATAACAAAATGTATTTTTTTCAAAACTGATGATAGCATTGAATCACCTGTAAATGTTTCACTTCATTAAACAAACAATGTAGAATATTAGGTGGAATCATTGATTATATAAATTTCATATGTGCTACGCTCAGCAGTGCATACTACGCTTTGAGGATATTAAAACCTGTCACTAACTATGAAGCATTAAAAACTGTTTACCAAACATACGTTGTTTCCAACACCAGATATGGCATTGTGCTTTAGGACTTTTTCGCCGATCATAAAGAACGTGTGTCAGAGAGGGAATCAATATCAACTTAAAATGGCCGCTATTTTATCATTTACTAACATTCGCTACATCTTGTGTGGTACTTGATTAATAATAAACATATATATTATTACTGTTATTATTGAAAAACAATACAGAAAGAATTTACCCAATGGACAATAATTAATTAATTAATTGAAATTATTCTCAATTACTTCCAACGATTGTCGAGATCAACGTCAGAATAATGGCTACAGTGGCGCCTAAAAACTAAAATGTATCTTCCCAAACAAAAATAATAATTGATCTTATATCTATAATGTGCACAGTTCAATATATTAACAATTATCACAAAAAGAATTCCTTGATTGGCTATATAAAAGACAAACAAAGCGAAATTTATAATATCAAAATGGCAACAAAGATATACAAAAATACGTCTACTCATGTCAATAGTCGAATCCTCTTTCAAAATCGTACAACGCAGTCGTTATTCATTCAACACATATGAATAGCAAATCCCGCATTTAAAACATCACAAGCAAACAATGGACAAATAAATGAATGGAATTAATTTAAAAAAACTTACTCTTAAACTAAAATTTATACAAAACAAAATTAAAATTGTGAAAAACTCTCGGTAGCTGTTCTAAGCAAAGAAAACAACCAATAAACAGAAAATTGGGTTGTCTAACCACAGCAGTCTGTATCTATCAAATTCGCAATTAAAAATAGAAAATAATGCCCAAAGTTGGCTTGTTTATTCCTATATTAATAAAAGTGTCGCTTTAATATTAAAAAATATTTCTAGTGACGTTTTACGTTACTCAGTTTCAAACAGAGGTCCTAACATAAAGATTATTTTTTTTACTTGATACGCCTCTGTAAGTAGCTGAAAAATTCTAATGAAATTTGCTTACCAACTTATGCAGATTCCCAACACTATTTTGCTGAAATGTCAATTCTTTTTTTTTTTTTTTTCGTTATAAATTCAAATAACTTTTTCCGATTTCACAGACAGTAGATTAAACTCGGACCGAACTATCTTCAGTTGCGCCTCATCCTCGGATTCCGCTTTCACGGCAAATTACCCATTCTTCTCGTCCCCTCCTGCCGTCAGTAGGGGCGGTTTTTTACTTGGCTGGCGAATTTCTCGAATTACTGTTTGCTATGATTTGATGCTTACGCTATCGGATTTCTAGTGAATTTAACCGAGTAGGCGCGTTAGCGAACTAGAGGAGGTCTGTGGAGGGGAGAAGAGTGGGAGGGGAAGGGGGCTGTTAGACGAGTTTAAACGCCGGGGCGAATCCATTGTTCCGGTAGTATTTAAAAAAGGAATTGAGAGCTTTTCTTCCGCGCGCAGCATTTACATAAACCCCTTACCCGGTGCACGAAACCGTGGTTTAGACTAAATTGGGATTTATATCATGCAAATGGGGAAGAGTAAGATGGAAGGAAAAGGATGAAAAGAAATCGGGGATAAAAATTAAAAAGAAAAGAGATGCTTGAAAGAAACGTTTAATCCGGATGTTATTAGCTTCACATATTTTTTTATACAGTGTGGTAAGCACTTATGGAATACGTTATCGTAGAATTTTATGAAAAATGCTCGAAAACGTCAATTTTCAATTTTAAAGATACATCTTCTGGAGAAAATTTGAAAAATACAGGGTCATTCATGTAAATGCAGCACATGAACATCCCCCAGTGACCAACTATATTTATTTCATATTTTATAAATATTTAAAAAATATTAAATCTTTCTTGAATATTAGTTATATTAATATAATATGCATAAAATATATTATAGAAAATATATTAGGAAAACATTTAAAAAATATATATGTTATGTAGCATTAATAATATTTTATTGCAATGTTTTCTCAATATATTTTTCATACTCTGCAAGAATATTTTTGCTTTGTATTTCTGTAAATATTTATTTCATATAAAAAAAAAGATTGAATTTTTGCTTTTGTACATTTGGTGCGTAAGACGAATAATATAAAATAGGTAAAAAATGCATACATATTAGTAGGTATGTACCTATTTTTAAATGATAGTTTAAAGATTAAATTAGATAATATATATCTAATATGATTTAATTAGTATCTAAGTTGAGCGCTGTAACTTTTCTATTATATATGCGTTTTGTATTATATTATTTGTAATATTCGTAAGTTGCGAACGTCAACACAACACCTCTATTCATTACGGTGCCGGTGTTATTGTATTAGTATTGTTTATGCGTCTATGGATTAGGTACATAGAATGCATGCGCGCACGTGCGTATCATCAACGTTTCCATTCGTTTGTCCGTTACATGTTATAGTTTATAATAGTATACGATTAGGGCAGATTCGGGTTAACTGTGTAATTAATTGTTACGGGGTGTGTTTTAGTGTTTGTGGTGACTACGAGGTAAGCAAAACTTTGAACATGTCATGGCATTTATAAGATAATTGGAATGCTCAATATTGCTATGTACAGAAATCGTTTAATAATTTAATTGTAGGAATTTTATGCGTCATATATGTACTGCATCTACCAGATAAATTGCCAGTTGATTTGCTTAAGAGATTCATCTCGGTAGATAAGCGTCATAACCTCAAATAGAGGTTAGAATACGTTGTGTTGTCTTATTGTTTGTACGTAGAATGTTTTCAAATATTATGAAATAAAGTAAAAATAAGTATGGTAAGTATTAGAATGTAGCTACCACTCCAATTATTGTAAATGCTCCAAATGCATTAGGTGTAGGTGTTGATAATGTTGCACGATGTTTTATTCATGGTATGACCTAATACAATTGGCATTGTTTTAGAGGCTACAAGGAAACGCCATGAGAGCGCTACTACCGAAGATATGAAAAAAGCCATAGGGTTGTACCTGGCACCAGCCAAGGCTAGGCTTAAAAATGAGTATTTTTCATTTTTATTGGCTTATTCAAATGAAATGATAATAAATACGTTTGTTTTTTTATTAGAACACTTCAATTAAAAATAGTGATTAATTTGATAAACCTCAGTATGCCTTAAAGATGCCAGAATTATTGATTATTAACTTGTATGGTGAGTGTGAAAAAACAAGTTCTTGCCTTTTAGACAACTCTATGTATGTTTCAACTTTTCGTTATCGACGTTATACATTCTAAATAACCAAGAACAGTTTTAGTTCATTTTGACAAATTAAATAGATTGCACAAAAAATCTCAATTTCATATAAAATATTTTACAAATATTTTAGAAAAAATATTGCGCTTACATTAATTTTAAAATATGGAATAAATATTTTAATTGAATATTTTATCCTATATTTAGAAAAAAAAAAATATGAAAAATATATTCAAAAACCTCTCACGAAAAATATTTATAAAATATATTTTTAAAAATATCTATGTCATATTTCTGGTTGTTAGGGTCCTGTCTATTTTCTTTATTTTTGAAGTCTTTTTAATGAATTGATTTCAGAAGAATATTCACTTCCCGTGACGAGGAATATTGAAACCAATCCGAAATTTCCGCTGTGCTGCGACCACAGAGTAATCATTTTTGTAATAAACTTTGATTACAAAAGAACGTTGATTACCGGACCACAATTCCATGATTACTAAATAGCATAAAATGTCAAATCATTTAACGAGTAAATCCATAAGATTAATTTTAAAATATTAACGTTTTGAAAATCTTCCCGTACCATGGACCAGCTTGTATATACAATAGCACATTTTACATTTAAAGACAAACTACATTTTTCTTTTTAATTACCGTCAAAATTACACGAAGGTGTTATGCCGCTGAGCAATTTGTGGTGCAGAAAGGTTGCAGTGTAGATAATTCTCGCGATAAGGGGTTTTGACGATCAGGTGTCGTAATCTAGTAATCGCGCTGGCAAAAATGACGTCCTTTCAATGCCCATGGAACAGAAGGTGTAAAGAACGTGTCGGAAAATTGATTGGGAGCAACTGCGTAGAGCGATAGGCAATTCGGATAGGTACAGATGTGACCAGAAAAATTTATTTTTAGAAATGATATAACTGTCGGTTAGAAAGGAATTCGAAGCATTTGCTGTGATACGGACCAAGAGAGATGAAAGTCACCGTCCAATATCCGGAAACTATTTACTACTGAGAGAAAGTAAAATCCGTCCACCGGGGGATTAAAGGATTAGCAGAAAGTGAAGACCCATGTATCAAGAGAGATTCTACATCTCCACACTTCACCCGTTACATTAGAGCGTCGGCCTAAGGCTGGCTCGTGTAACTTCCGCTCCCCGTTTCGTTGCACTAGAGCGTCGGCCTACAGTTAGTCTCGTGTGGCTTTGTATATTACATTGGCTCCTATGGCTACCATTTATTACGTTAAAGTGTCGGCCTACGGCTGCACCTTGCATAATTTTCGCTTTCCGTTCCGTTGCACTAGAGCGTCGACCTGCGGTTAATCTCGCGTGATTTTCGTTTTTCGTTTATTACGTTGGAGCGTCAGCCTACGCCTGATCTCGTTTAATTTCCGCTTCTCGTTTCGTTGCACTAAAGCGTCGGCCTACGGCTAATCTCCTATGGCTACCATTTAACACGTTGGAGTGTCGGCCTGCGGCTGCACCTTGCTTGCGGCTTCACGGTTCGTTGCACTTGAGCGTCAGCCTTCGACTGATCTCGTGTAGCTTCCATTTATTACGTTGAAGCGTCGGCCTATTACTAGGTCAGCTGCACCTTGCGTAATTTCCACTTTTCGTTTCGTTGCACTAGAGCGTCGGCCTACAGATGTCGCGTGATTTCCGTTTATTACGTTGGAGCGTTGGCCTTCGGCTGCACCTCGCGTAAAGTTTCAGCTTCCCGTTTCGCTGCTCTAGAGCGTCGGTCCACGGTTGATCTCGTGTGATTTCCGTTTATTACGTTAGAGCGTCGGCCCACACGTAATCTCTGTTCTTTTCTCGACATACGAGTGCATGCGTCGGTTTGTATCACAAGTTTTATTTTTAATTACCATTTCGCGAATTACCAATCACGCACAACGCAATTGTATGTACATACGAGCTTACTAGTTTATTTCCGTCCGTTATTAGAGTACGATCTTCATTAGTTTAATCTTTGTTAAATGTTTAAAACGAAAATTTAGTAGTTTATACACCAACTTTGTTTTATCGTTTAAACAATTTGAATCGCCGTTATCAAACCGTTCATTTCAAGTTATCATTTTCTTTGTATATATATATATATTGTTATGGAGAGAGTATTTAATATTCTACTATTATTTAAAAAGGGAATGTCACTATTTTACTTAATTATATTTTAAAACTTATTAGATATAATAAAAAAAGGATATAATATGTAGCAGCAGACAGCTAGACGATGTCCAGGTGATGTAGGTAATCTCTGCATTTGGCAAGTCCTTCGAGGCATTTTCCTTTAGAATTTTCCCTTCAGGAAGCAAGATGATCAGCAGTGATACACCTACACATCGTCGAAAATGAATATTAGAATTTGTATAGTATACTATTACAATAGCTACTGACAGATCAAATTTGGATCCACCTTTAATTCATGTGAACAGTTGTAATTTCTTTTACAGAGTATTTATTTCTGTAAATTTTTGTTTAATAATGTTTGTATGTGCATTGGCAGTCCAATTGCTTTGATATGTAAACAGACAGACATGGGAATTGCTGGAAATTGGATTCTGTAACAATTCTATGTGTATAAATGGTTGCCTACCTTTTAGGTGCAATAATGGATTTTTAGATTGTTGTTTTTATATAGTAATAAGCGTTTAAAAATTTCAAATGTATTTTTCTCTATTATTCAGAGACTCATACCTTTGTTATATAAAAAGTGTAAGGTGATTCCAGATTTTGTAATTTTATTTATTTTCACATCGTTGAAGATCTGACAATCCTGTCGATCACATGGCCATTCTCATATGTAAAACAAATGGAGGTTCCTCATTTTTGGTTATATTAACGGATTCTCACAAAAAGACAGTTGGACTCCTTGCTTGGAGACAATCGCATGCAAGTCAGTTAAAACATTTTCAATTCGAACCATTCACTAACCGAACCTCTCTCGAGGCAGACATATTTCTGTTTGTTCTCTTAAAATTTAACGGTTATTTCGATAAAATCCAATTTTATTCCAAATTACGACCTAAAAATAATTGTTAATTGTTAAACAAAGTTTTTCACATAAATTTTATTCCAAATTACACACGATTTTTGGGTAAATTTTCTTCAACGACGATTTTTCCGAGTAATGTTCCTGTCCTGAGCGACCCATCCTCTCTGACCTGATGTATCTACGAGTTACGAGGGCCCATATCCGACCTGCACAGTCCTGACCACCGATGATCGCAGAATTCGGTCCTGTAAAAAGGTACTCTTCGTCAAATCCACCTAAAAAATAAACGTATTATTTCAATTCTAATCTAAATTGAACTGTACTTATAAGAAATTTTATTTTAATCCCGTTCTGAAAATTGAGGTTAGAAAATCGTTTGTAAATAGCTAAACGATCTTCAGTCCACTATGGGGAAATTTGTGTAATTAGGTTTATAAGTATTTTTTATGTTTTACGTTACGAACCAATATCCAGTGATTTACCATCAGGTTGGCTACTCTGTTTCACACGTTTACTTCAAATCTAATATAACTCCATTTGAACGGTCAGAAAACGCGGATTTTTTAAAATTTATTTCAAACGTATTTAAGTAAGAAACTATGAATTTGAATCGCAAAAGGGTGGAATCACTTAATGAAACTTTAGTGTTATTAATTAAACGGACTCACGGACTCACCTGAGATTATTATCCATAGATTTATGTCTGATATTAAACAAGTCACATTTTTGAATTTGATTTAAGTAAATAAATCACCTTTTTTCGCACTTAAATGTTTCATTTACACATAAGGGATTGAATACGATTAAGACACGACATAGATCATGCCTATGAAGACATCATTTAAACTGGTCTTAAACATTGAATTTGAGGAAGAGGACAATTGACAACATCATCCTATCACATCTCCATGCGTACTGAGTTTAAATATAAGAGACGTTAACGAGCCATTCAATATTTTTTTTATGTCACCGCCCCTCGATCGGAAATTTCTCGTCTGCATGCCCATCTGGCTGGTGAGACAGAACACTTCTAAATCAAAATTATAAAAAATAGATGACACTGGTATATATAAAACTTAATTTTTTTTAATTCAATTAATGTATTTCTTGTAAAATTTATTTTTTTAATCCGGGCTGTATGCTACTGTGTAGCGTAACAATATATATGAAACCTTATTGTTCAGTTTTAATATTATTGATATCATAAATATAGAACAAACAATGTTATTCCATACCATGACGAATCAACACAAGCACACTCCGTACATCGGATACAAAAAACACATTAGTGAAAAAGCAATATAAGATACGAAAAGTATCTTCCCAATTTCATTCTTCTTTTCCCGTTATTTTCTATTTCTCTCTATATTTCCCCGTTCCATCATCAAGTCTAATCGACCGCACGAAACGAACTCATTCAACCGTATCTGAATAGAAGGAGGTGCTTCAACATTGTCGGCGGTGTAGGCGTATTATAAGCTGGCGGCTACCGACTATAAGGATACAGACGTGGATGTTCGTATTGTGCGCATTAGTGGGATTAAGTACTCGACGGTAATGCGATTACAGGGCAACCGTACGCCGCCGTATATAGTAGGAGCCGAATTACCAGTTGCGGAGGATTCATTCCAATAATTGACGTAAATACTGGAAAATAAGGATGGCGGCCGCTAGGCCGATCTACCTCGGTGAACTGGGAGTGCATCGTGGATGGGATTACTAGCGAATATTGCTGAATGGTAGCTACGTATGAGAACACGTTTTATCAAAGGTGTATAGCTTTTCAATTTAGCAATTAATTTCTACAGAATACAGAAAGACAGATGTATAAGGGGAAGTGGAAATTATTACATAAAAAGTAGGAAATAAACGTAAGTTAATTTTGGAAGGATCACAAACCAAAGATATAGAATAGGTATAGAAAAAGTAAGCTGATTTATTTATTTGGCATCTGTAATAATAAAAGAGTGATGAATAAATTGCAGTAGAAATAAAATATAGAATCAATGGTATTGTTAGCAAGTTAAGCGTATGGGCATTAATTAGTTAGTGAGTTGAGTTAGTGAGTAGCGCACTTTACTGCGTTTGCCACTATGAACATACCACTAACAGAGGAAATCACACAAAATTTGTTACGATTTTTCCTTTCGTTTACCTCGTATTCATGCTCCTGCGTCTTGTAGTTTTACTAACGTCTTCTTGTTCTTGGGAAGTTTGGATATTTCTACACATTTGTAGATTTTATTGGAAGTTTACTTGAAATAATCATTGGCCGTATCTTCGCTTGTGGTTGAGGTGGAAATTTTGTGATTTCGGCGGCGGATGTATCTGATATTTTGGGATATAATTTGAGAACCACGCGTCTCCAACGCCATTTCGTTTCTTGTTTCTCTTCTTCGTTGAAAAACCTCGTTAATTAACGGTAAACCAAATTTTGTTACTCCTTTTATTTTACTAATTTTGGGATTTCTGTTGTTTTAGAGGTTTTTTTTTTTTATTTCCCTTATTCTTAACTCTGGAATCTCTCCTTCGTCTTGTGTAAGGTTTTTAATTACCCACGTGCGGTTGAGAATTTTTACGACTTCTTAAGTTCTTCGGAGAACCCACCTCCTTCGGAATTCACACTGGACCACCTGTTTTGACTGCTGCCGAGTCAGTCCTGGAAGCTTCGCCTTGACTGTCCGTATAGGAGAGGATTTCCACGCCCTGTTAACAGCCGATCTAGGGCAAAGCTAAGTTGCACGCTTTTTTTAGTAGTCTCTCTCTCGTATAAAATTTAGTAATAGAAATCCACCCCCGATCATTTATTATTTTTGTGTGTTTTCTTTCACGATCCTGTAAATTTATAAATAAAACAAGTAAATCATGTAGATTGAACCGATGAGTAAACTAATTTATGTAGACACTGATGTAAACAATAACTGCCATGTTGAAAAGCTGTTGTTTGAAGTGAAGTTAGGTTTACAATTTCAGATCCCGATGGCTCATCCGCTGTCCTTAATGTTTATACTGTGGTATAACACTAAAAGCGTATCCAGTTTCTGGCTATTAAAGTGTCGTTAGCATTCCTGTATAAACCTACTTTCATCGTAGCAATGAATGTTGGTAGCATAACACTAGAAACGGACTCGAGTATATGCTCATCAAGGCGTCATCTGTGTTTCTTTATAAACAACATGGTAATAGCTAAGAAAGTCGCCGTTGTTCTTACCCTACAAGTTCATTAAATCGGTAAGATACACTTATCTGTGTTCCCTTGTTAGTCATGGCTAAAATCGACGTTTTCTGGTTTATGGAGAGCTGCCTTCTCTTCCTCTTGTTCTTTTAAAATCCCTTTTTTGATTTTGATTCGCACTTTCCTCTAATATTACTTATAAAAGAATCTAACACCAATAAGTTTGCCATTTAAATTTTTCTTTATGCCAGATTTCATTCTCTTTTCGTCGTACTATTAAATTAAAAAGAAGCATCCTTATCTGTGAAGGACAAGCGGACCCACCCCTAGATCCTCAAACGGCCTAATTAAAGTTCTCATCGCTCTAAATCGTATCTACGTGAAAAATCTACACCCAAACCCCCTACCCACGTACCTGCCTCCCCTCCCCTTTCTGAAAGTCTTCCCTTTCGAGTCTACGTCGAGCATTCCTATCCTAAAAGTCAGAATGAGGGTCCGGCCTTAATTATTCCGCGTCGTGTTCTCTCGAAGCTTCTAAATAGCTGGCATACCCTCACCTCTCAACTTTTCAACGGAACCCCATCTAGCGGGGCATTCCAGAAGTATTTTGACGTGAACACAGCAGGAGCAGCAGCAACATAATAGCCCTTCTCTTCTCTTGTAGAACATCAAAAGTATCTGTGCGTGGGGGAGGAATCTTTGTTGTTCGAGAAACCTTTTACCGTAGCTCCTGAAGTAAAAGTCCCTGATGGGGATGGTGAAAACTTTAATAATTATGTAGCTCTGATATTTTTTGTGTAGTAGTTAAAATTTTATACGCTATTATCGATTTTAGTGGTGAATTATGGAGTGTCCGCCCGTATAGAATGGAGACAGGTGCGGGGGGGGGACGAGGCGGCGCGATCTAAAAATGTCAAAGCGATTCTCTTTTGATGATGGTGATGGGCAAACGCGCCGTTGGCCATATTAAACGTTAATTCTGGCGACAGAGGGCGCCGGTTCGCTCGTATTCTGACGTTGTATGCACGTGAAATGCTCGAATGGAGAAGCTGAACACTCGATTGGCTATCAAATTTAATACAGTTGGGGCAATTCACCTACAATCAGCGCCCATTATATAAACAATTCACGATTCAAACATAAATACTATTTAAAAGAATATTATTGAAATGGTTATAAAGAATTTTATAGCAAATCGGTGTACACAGAGATTCAAAATGATTGTCAATTCCGCTCTTATAGATAGTAACAGGGTGTAGGTATATGCCGCGTGTTTGTAATGAAGGTTTGAACTAAGTCAGTGTTGGAACATAAGAAAGTAAACGGATCTGTCATAAATAAGGAAAACTTAACCTATATTTGAACTCGCATTATATAAACGACTATGGATTGGTGTTTCTGCTTGTAAAAATGAAATGTAATTAATTTAACTTTACTAAATTATGATTTTACAATTCAGTACTAACTGGTGTTTAACTAAATTTATTTATTACTTTAAATTATAACATACAATCATTGTATAATTATTAAGTGACAAAACTGCATCTCTCAGTTCTTCTATGGTATGCATGCGGTTTCTATAGAACCTATTTTTTAGATAGCCGAACATGAAGTAATCTAATGGGGTTAGATCAGGCGATCTTGGTGGCCATCTTTGTGCTCTGACGAACCTGTCAGCAAAAAACTGTTGAAGATATTGGCAGGTTTGTCGAGCAGTATGTGCTGGAGCATTATCGTACTGAAAATAACTTGCTTCAAGCTCATTTTCTTGTAACTCTGCAATAAATAATTCCAACATCTGTTGGTAACGTTGGGCTGTTACAGTTTCCTCGAAGAAAATTGACCCTATTATTCGTTGCCTGGACATAGCTAACCAAACACCAACTTTTACGGGATGCAATTGCGTTTCTCGAAATTCGTGTGGATTTTCTGCAGACCAGATACGATAGTTTTGTAAATTGATATAGTCTGTTAGATAAAACGAGGTTTCATGCGAGAAAAATGATTTGTTTAGCAAGTCACGTCCCTTAAATTGTTATTAAACCAATGACAATATTCCAATCGCCTATCGTGATCTAATGGTAATAATTCCTGTACCGTAGAAACTTTATAGGGATGAAAATGTAACTTTCTTTGACAGCTCATTGCGCTGAAGTGTATGATAAGCCTATAAAATTATAAAATGTAATAAACTATTTCACTTAATGTTAATATTGATTTTTTACCTGTTTGTTGAGCTATTACCACAGATAAATTCCCTTATTTTCTTACAGTATTCAGAAATACTATTGTTGGTGATATTAGATGTAAATATAAACGATTTGAAAAAAATTATAAGATAAAAAATCGAAAGATACTACAACACGCACGCCAATGTCGCTAAATGTCAAAGAAAATTCATTTAATGTATGAAATTGTATGTAGCTAACTTCGCTCATTAATTGGTAATAAGTATAGATAAATTTTTCCGGAAAACAGTTTTTTTCTTACGGCAATCATTTTGAATCACATGGTATAGTTGTATTTCTTCGAGTAATGACATTACATTCAGAAAATCAATCCACAGTAAGTACTAAAGACAATAAATGAGTGACTAATAACAAAAACTATTGAAAATGAAAGGAAGTAACAAAAATAAGAAACCATGCAAAAACAGAAACGAAAGAAAAACAAAAGTATATGTCTAAAAATCAATAACATCTAACAAAATCATTAATATTATAATTATACCTGTTAATTCGGGCGGGTCGGGAAATCCCGCTTGATTGGACTATGTTTCGGGACAAGATATCCCGTACCGATGCTTATCGGGAAATCGGGATTCCCGATAGCTTGAAATCGTAAAGGTACAGGTATTTAAATGTGTCCCGTGAGTTTCCTGTAGCTCTGAACAATCAATGTTAAGAATTTCCTAATTCTTTAACATCAATCGGGATTAAGAATGTTTTAACTCAACAATTTTTTAACATATTGGTAGGGGTGAGAGGGTGCGAAATGAATCTTTTTTTAATGATAAAATTATGTTGTTGTCAGAACACCGGGACAAAGGATGCATTAAAAATAGTTTAAATGATTTTTTTTTTTGACATCGGAGGCATAAGAGGGGAAAGGAGATGATTGTTTTTGGATGATAAAATTATTCTTTCAACAACACCTCGAGGAGGATGCCTTAAATATATTTTAATCATATTTTATTAACATTAGAAAGAATGGAGGGGTAGAGGGATGATTTTCTTTAAATGCCTTCTTTTTTTCAAAACATCGGGAAAGACAGCGCATTAAAAATGTTTTAAATTATATATTTTTTAACATTGGAAGGAGTGAGAGGGGAAGGAGGATGATTTTAAATGATAATTGTTTTTCTTTAAAAAAAAATAATGCAAGAGAGGACGCATTAAAAATGATTCAAATCATATTTTTTTAACATTAGTTTAGTAGTTTAACACAACACGAGTACTTTTATATGGTCCCCTAAACACTGTATTGAAACGAAACCATTTATGATGCTTCGGAACCTAGTACTAATCGAGTTAAAGTTTCGATTCAGATAGTAGAGGATAGAATCGAATATCTTTTTACACTCGAAAACTTATAGATATATTTTTGTATACCACTGGCATATTTATTTAGACACTGACAAGTGTTTTTGCTTTAGATGCAAGACTTTTTTGTTATTCTTATTTTAATGCGTTTGTATAACATATTTTTACCATATTTAATATATTCCACATATAAAATTATAATTCTGTGTCACATATTATTACATAGGAACTTTGACGCTTCTTAATCGCGGCAAGATTTGAAAAAAATTTAAAAATTAAAAGTATAAAAATCTAAAACTTAAAATTTAAAAATTCAAAAAAATTAAATATTTCAAAAATTACAAATTTATATACAAATTAAAAAAAAATATTTTTTTCTATTTTTTTTTTTTTAAATTCTGAAATTTTTAAATCAATTTTTCTAACTCTGACGCTTAATCGCGGTAATATGTGTCTCACAGAATTATAATTTTATATGTGAAATATAATAAATATGGTAAAAACGTATTAAAATAAGAATAAAAAAAATAATCTCGCATGTAAAACAAAAAACCTTAACATTGTCTAAATGAATGCGCCAGCGGTATTCAAAAATATACCAGGGATGGTAGGGGGAGGGGGATGATGTGTTTAAATGATATTTTTTTTCCTTTTTTCGAAACATCGGAAGAGAGGATGCATTAAAAATGTTTTAAATCATTTTATTTTCCATCGGAATGGATGAATGGGGAGAGGGATGACTTTTTTTAAATACAAACATCGGGGTAGGGAATGTTTTACATGCATGATATTTTTGTTTTAAGTAGGAAAAGATGAGAAGGGGAAAGGGATGAATCTTTTTTTGGTAGGAACATCTTTAATGCATGTATTAATTATTAACAGGAATACGTAATAGATAAGTGACGTAAATATAATAATGAGTACATATATTTTTATTTTGCGAAACGTGGAATTTTACAATCAGCATGACATCTACGAATAAGAATATTGTTTAGGCATTTGTTTTGTACATTAGAAGTTTTCGGAATTTATAGTGAAATCTGGACCCGTCCCGCTAAATAAAATCTCGAGTCGGTACGGGAATTCCCGATATTACCTGTCCCGATTTAACAAGTATAAATATAATGATGTAAGGGCGTTTTTTTTCCGCTGTTCAAAAAAATATCGTTTTTATTTTAACCAATCGTATTCGTTTTTTTTTTTTGCATCAAGGATCACCCCAATTTTTTTCCAGCTCGATCGGCGACATGCTCACCAGTCCCCTTGTTAGCCGCTTTTCCCTGTAAAACGCTGTATATTAGAAGAATGTTATTGTTAACACTTCACTGGCTGACACACAGATTATTTTGACGCAACAACATCATACATATGCTATATAATTGAAATCACTAATATAATAGATTTACCACAACAAACAACATTGCTGTGAGCTGTGCAGTGTATATAGTTTTTAAGCAGTAGCGCATATCCGCCATGTCGCAGCCAGGAATTTAATTACATTTTCTATAAAGGACGAGGTACCAAATTATAACGCACGGTGACAACAGGCTGGCGATCTATTATAATAATCCATCAAAACGGAGCGCCCCCTCTACTTGTTTTCGCGTTCGGAGGGCTGCTGGTTGTTTTTATAGTCGATTAGGCGCGAACATTCCGACCTCCGACGGAATAACAGCAGCGGAAAGGCAATTATTGTGCCATGTCGTCGCTCTTAAATATTTTAACAGCACGTGCGACACGCACGCCTTATTAAAATGTACGTATAAATTGCTGCGACTATATGAAGTACATCTCTTTTATCTATTTACATACCTACATTTATTATTTAATTTCTTTTTCTCTTGGTTTTAGGTCGTAAATATTGAAAACATGAATGAGTACTACGACGTTTCGCTTTATTGCGAAGCTTTTTCAAGTAGATAAATATAAATGTAAAAAGTGTAAATTATCAAATTTTTAGCAAATTGCCTTAAAAATATCGCGTTCAAAAATGATTACTATATGAAAGATTCCTGGCAATTCAAAGAATTTATAGACAACATTAAATTAAAACCAAAGTTCAAAATGATATCCTTAGATGTAGTATCGCTATACACAAATACACCATTAGACCTAGCAAAACAAATTATACATAAAAAATGGCAATTAATTGAAAATTTTACAAATATACCTATCACAGAATTCATTAATGCAATAGAATTAACACCAACACAAACATATTTCCAATACAAAAATAAATTTTATGAACAAATTTTTGGATGTGCAATGGGTTCACCAATTTCTAGTACCATTGCACAAATTGTTTTAGAGTATACAGGGTGTATCAAATAAAAAAGCAAATTTTGCTTGAGTGTTAACTACACGACATATAAAACACAAATCCACCGAAAACGGATTTCATCATTAAAGAATAAAAAAAAGCAAAATTTAGAGCCAAAAATTCTTTAGTCCAGGCCTGATGCAAGCAAACGTCATGTTAAGCACCCGCTAAACGTGGTATTATGTATAAATACATTGCATCATTTAGTATTATTCTAATGGATGCGTAAGTTCATTTAACGTCATTCTGAATAAATAAAGGCTCTTGTAAAAGTAGCAAAACTAAGGCATTTTAAATTTCTTCTTTTTATAAAATAAACATTCCTTTTTTGTTAAGAGCATTCTACGTAAGTCTAAAAAGTATTATTTTTAATATCCTGATAAGACGTTCGAGTTTCACCGGATATTGGACTTCAGTAGTTACAAAAAACGTAAATATTTTTCTTTGCTTTGTCGAATCGAGAGTTAGTTGTTAATAAACGGTACCACATGAATCTGAGTTATTTCTTTTGGATTTATTTAATCATATAACGCAAAATGAATTGAATCGAATTACACAGAAATAAATGTAGATACAGAAAATTTGCAAACACGCCTTTTTACTATGATATCGCGCGAAAATGAATCTATAAATTCCCGCGCTTTTGCCGATGCATCAAGCTTCGATTTTCTTTATATGAAATCATGATGGTCTTGAAAAGGATCGTTTTTTTCGAGACGGGAAGAATTTAAATAAAATGTTCGAAGTGGCTTGCACTCCAAGCGGCGATCTACACAAAACTAACAGCGGTAATGGCTGAATGATAGTGGTATGTGGGGGTATACTCGGAACAGCATTTAGGTTGGGCACAGGTGCGGCTCTAGCCCACGGCATTTATAAAATATTTTTTTCTCGTTAATGCTTACAGATAGACCCCCTGTGCATTAAGACTTTTTGATGATGATGATGATTACAGCTGCTACATATTATTATATTTACCTCTATATCTGATACACCCTGTATAGAAGAAAAAATTTTAAATAAAATAAATTTCGAAATAATTTTTTTCAAAAGATATGTAGATGATTGCATAACCGCGTTAGAAGAAAAAAATATACCAGTTTTACTTGAAAATTTTAATTCCTTTCATCCAAGATTAAAATTTACAATTGAAATCGAAGAAAACAAACCAATACCCTTTTTAGACCTCAAACTCATCAACAATGATAACAAAATCCTAACTAAATGGTATACTAAACCAACATAGTCTGGACGTTATCTAAATTTTAAGTCTTCACAACATTTATCTCAAAAAGTTAGTGTTATTATTAGTTTAGCTGACAGAGCAATAAAATTAACAAGTCCAGTTTTTCGATCAGATACTATTAACAAAGCAAAAAATATTCTAGAACAAAATAATTATCCAAATTCTCTTATAAACAAAATATTCAAACAAAGAATTTTTCTTTTTTATAATAAATCAACAAAAAATATAAATAATAATCAACAATTACAAAATTTATAAAAATTCCTTATGTTGAACATTTATCCGAAAAAATAAATCAAATTTTCAAACCATATAATTACAAAATTGCCTATCAAAACACAAACAAACTACAAAACCAAATCTATTCAAATTAAAATCAAAAAGTGAAAAAAGTAAAACATCACACATAGTTTATAAAATAGACTGTCAAAATTGTAATGGTGTATATATGGTGAAACTATGCAATATTTGGAAAATAGAATAAAAGGACACAAATATAATAAAAATCTTACAGCTTTAAAAAAACATGAAATAACTCAACATCATACCTTTGATTTCAACAACGTAACAATTTTAAGCAAAGAACAAAATTTAAAAACACGTAATATACTTGAAATAATTCAAATTTATAACCATAAAAATGCAGTCAATGATAAAACCGATATACAATATTTCACAAAACTATATAATTTAATTTTTTAACTAAATACAATATTTTTAAAGAACTATTTAATTACAAAATTCCAAAACAAATAATCAAAACATCCTATTTTAAAACGTAATCTTTAAATAAAACATAATAATATATTCAAAATCATAGTAAACAAAGCAATTTGTCATTTATTAAACAAAAACATTTTATTTATAATTTACACTTTTTACATTTATTTATATACTTGAAAAAGCTTTGTAATAAAGCGAAAAGTCGTAGTACTCATTCATGTTTTCAATATTACGACCTAAAAACCAAGGGAAAAAGAAATTAAATATTATATGCATGGTCAAGAATTGAAGTTTTAAAAAAAAACCTACATTTATTGTATATATTGCACATACGTGTAGATACATCGTTTCGCCTTTTATTTCGCCGAAAATTCGACTGAATCACGCGAAAATATAACGGGAAGAAAAAATAGAAGAATGAGCCAGTATCTATTCGAGTATATCTTATTTCGAATTCGGAGTTTCGTAGCCAATTTTACGCAACGTCAAAAAGAACGATCTGGTGTTCGCGATTCAAGATGACATCGAAACGACAGAATCGTCATCTGAAAGAAATAGGAAGCGTCAAGGATAGCAATGCGCCCTACTACCGATAGTACAGCAATTTTATTGGATATAGAGATACTTGTCGTGGATGATTTCGGTGTTACGAATATAAAAAAATAACATGATAGAGTTACATATTTATTGCTATGGCAATGTATAAATAAATCAAGATAATTTAACACTCATTTAAAACAAATTCCAAAGCGTAGGAAAAACGTGCATAGCTCGTTGCGTGCCTTAAATGTAAAGTATTAAATTGTTATTAATGATTATTGTTAGTTCAAGCTTTCCTGGTGTTTTTGTGAATATTGTTCCGAGAAATTTATCTTTCTTCGAGATGTTATATTTTAGTAATATGTTGTGTATTCGCTTCCCGTATTTTAATATCATCAGTTATGGTCTTCTATTTAAATTTAGATTGACCCTTCCTTTGGCATCGATAACAATCGAAGCCAGATAACCATTTAAGCGGAATTTAAATGACGTACTCTTCCTAGGGCCACTACAAAGGACGGTTGTTACGTTGCACTACACATTCAGAAATATCCCAGTTCCACAAAATTTATTACCTAAAAAAGTTTCGAGGGTGTTAGGTAAACATGCGGCAAAAATTCAAGGGGTTATTCCTTGGCCTATTTTAAGAATATTTTGCCCTATGATGATTTTTGAAAAACCCCTTTGTTTCGAAGATACAGGGCGAACAAGATTTGTAACAGTAACTACATTTTATTATCAAAAAGTACATGTAAAGTTGCTCAATCTACAATAAATGTTCGAAATGGCTTCCTCCAGCCCGGATACAAGCATTCAATCTTCTCGTCATTGACTGTCGAACTCTTTCAAACACACCAGGGTCGTTTCTAATTGAGTTACACCCAGCAATTATCTAGATTTCGCAAATCGTCCAAATTCTCCACTGGAGTAGCATAAACTATTGACTTCAGAGATCCCCAGAAGAAATAATCTAGGGGGCTTAAATCTGGGAATCGAGCAGGCCATACGTGTGGCTCACCTCGACCCATCCAGCGATCTCAGTATGTTGCTGTTAAAAAAATACGAGCAACCTAACTGAAATGTGGTGGGGCACCATCGTGCATAAACAACATTGCAATTCTTGTCGCGTATGGCACATCCAAGCTCCCCAAAAAGTTGCGGTACACCACGCCAGTAAATCTTCCTGGTAGAAATACCGGTCTAATTAGATAGTCACCCACAATTCCAACCCAAAACATTCAACGAGAACTGATGTTGAAAACGATCTTCAAATACCTCATGCGGATTTTAATCTGCCCACACATTGTTATTAAGAAAATTCCTTATTGCATTTCTTGAGAGACTGGCTTCATCGGTAAAAAGAATCTGTGTCATGAATAGAGAGATGCGAACTAATGTTTGCAATATCCATTGACATAATACAATACGTGGAGGAAAATCAGCAGGTAGTAGTACCTGAACGCGTTGAATGTGGTATGGATACAACAAATTGTCCAAACTGTCCAATGACTTACATTCAAAGTATTTGCAATTTTGCGCGTAGAACTACCAGGATCTTCCCCTATCATCTCCAGCACATTCTATTCCCAATTGTACCGTTCTTGCAGTCATTGATCTTCCTGGCCCTCCACTTCGTTTCATTGAGCCTGTTTCACGAAGATGTCGATGAATATTTTCGAAGGATTTTTCGGTCGGGGACATTACGGGCAGGAAATCGTTCAATCTACAATCGTCTACCTTCTAATGAGTTTCCATCAGCAAGTCCATACATGAAATGCATGTCAGTCATCTCGGCGTTCGTATACATCATGATAGAGGATTTCACTAACTATTAAAGACACGTCAAACAGCCATCTTCATGCATGCGTGCATAGCACGCAGCCCCCTCTAACTTAATTGGTAGAGCGTTGGTTCGGTAAACGAGAGTATGTAGCTTCGAATCTTGCTGTAAAAAGCTCGCAATCTTTTCAAATTTGAGTTAACAAAGTACCAATGTTATCTCAATAATATGAAAGTAATTGAACCAATCCAACATTTTTACAAAGTTGAATTATATTATTGTGCTAAGGCCGTACTGAACTAAATAATTTGCTTAAATATATTAAACCAATCTAACCAAATATTTTGTTTCAGTCAATAGTGTACATTTTTTGCATATATTTGAAACAACAAAGTGCATGCTTGTTTCAAAGAAAATATGCTTAACAATAGTTATTTGTATCACTAGGCCAGAAACTACAGTTTTGCGGGTATGAGTACAAGTACGAATACCCGCAAAAGAGTTTCTGGCCGTGTGTTACACATTATTTTTTGCGCCGACAAATCTTAATTTTGTAGAAAATAAAGAAAAAAGAATGACGTTAGAACGTTAACAGTACAGGTTGGCAACACCTATTGAGTGTGAATTTTGAATTTGAAATCAAGATTAAGATACCTTAGCATTTTGACGTTTTAATTTTTTTATAGTTTTGATCTAAATTTATGACTAATACGAGCAATGGAGATACCAGCTCATATTACAAAAACTGCGGAACAAGTTATTAATAGTTTATTACCTACTAAATCTTCAAATAAGTATTGGAAAGAATACAATTTATTTAAACAATGGTGTAATGAAAATTCGGTGAATGGATACAATGAATATGTACTATTGGCATATTTCGAATTCAAAGCTAGAAATTTAAAATCTTCTACGCTCTGGTCCATATATTCAATGTTAAAATCAACATTAAATATTAAAAACAATATAAATATTAGCAGTTATACAAAGCTAATCGCCTTTTTAAAAAGGAAAAAGGATGGCTATGTGCCAAAAAAGTCAAAAGTACTTGAAATAGAGGAAATCGAAAAATTTATTTGCGAGGCACCAAATGAGGATTATTTATTGATAAAAGTTCGTATTGCATATTTACTTACATACCATTTTGATTTCAATATTTTTTGAAATTTAGGTAGCTCTAATAATAGGAGTTAGTGGTGCTTGTCGAAGTCAAGAACTATTAAATTTAAAACTAGCTGATGTTAAAAACAGGGGCGATGTAATTGTAATCAATATAGACGAGACAAAAACATACAAACCACGAACTGCATGTGTTACAAAGCCTCTATGGATTGATTTAATAAAACAATACATTATAAGAAGGCCAGAAACAGATGTCAAACGATTTTTTTTATTTTATTCAAAAAATAAATGTACGAAGCAACCTGTAGGCATCCACACATTCGGCAGAATGCCTTATAAAGTAGCTACTTTTTTAAAGCTGGAGAATCCGCAACAGTACACAGGGCACTGTTTTCGACGCAGTAGTGCTACAGTATTAGCTGGGTATGGAGCCGACATTACAACATTAAAGCGACATGGTGGCTGGAAAAGCACATCAGTTGCTGAAGGTTACATTGAGGAGTCCCTAAAAGCAAAAATTGCAGTAGCAAATCAACTCGTTGGCAAATCAGAAACTCACTCGTCCTTAGCCGCACAACCATCAACAAGCGCTTTTACAGGAGATGCATGCACAGACGAGAAAATCACTAATGCATCTAATCAAAATCTTCAAGTGAAACTGAATGATGGCAGTTCAGTCAATCTGCATATATCCAATTTACAACATTGCACTGTTAATGTCAATTTTCACTAGAAATTTATCTTGATAAATATTTGATAAGAATTGTTATTAATTCTTGCTATTGCTTAATGCTAAATGCTACGTTTTGTTTGCTGCCCTTTTGTATTAATAAATTTTGTGATGTTAGATACACACCCTTCCTTTGAAATTTCGAAAATAAACATAACCTAAAAAAATAATTATCTCAAATATTATGCGTAAGTCAAATCGATCTGCATTGAATTACAGAAATTTCTAGTTATTTATACATAGTTTATTTCCAGAAAAATCTTCCACTTCCCATAGGTAGGTATTGGAAATAATATGAATCACATATATGAATTATTTAAGACCAAAAATATATCTGTCAGAATTTACTTAATCACACAAAATTCAGTAACTTCAATGTTGCCAACCTTTAGTGACATTTTTGCCTGCCTAGGCAGGAAAATGATAGGTTTCCTGCCGCTTTTAAGTACTGCAAAATGAGTGTTTCGGGACGGAGGCGCAAAAAATATATTTGGTTGGTTTAAATATATCGGTTTCTCAGTGCCGTATTAGAGCAGAGAATTTTCACTCACCACCTAGAGGTTAGAGATAACCAAATTGTTCTATTCAAAACTCCTCCCATTCATGATACTTCTCCCCTACTGATGCTACACTATCCATGCGAGGAAACATACTGTCCCCTTTAGATTATATACAACATTCTCCTAGAAAACTCGAATTTTATTTCTGTTCGAGTCGACGTTCGAACGATAAATTCAGATTTACAATGCCCGGAAATCGTACATTTCATCCCCGTTTGTGGGTTCGCTCGTCGGGGTGTGAAAACGCGTAAAGCGGCGCACGTAAAAAGCGAGGTGTAAAAGTGAACGGTTCAAAGGTAACGTTTAATTGGAATACGAGAGCGGTTTCTTTGTTGGTGGCGAATATTCGAGCCTCCCTAATTGGAGGCGTAATTCTAGGCGTCATTCGTTCGCGCAGGCACCAGCATATCTCGTGGTAGCACACATATACAGACATACGTCTGTTAAACGATTTCAACCCCTTCTCTCTGTCATACCAGCTAGCGCCGTTGGGTAATTTTATTACGTAGAGCTCTCGACACTCGGTATGATGATTAATAAATCCCAGACCGGCGAAAATAATAATTCCGGCCTTCGGGGCACAGGGGTAATACGGGGAGGGGGAATAATGCGAATTTATAGCCGGCGCAGGAAATCCGATTTCGAGGCGAACGCGCTTGGCTTTTATTAGAAGGCGTGATTTGATTAATTGGATCGTTCGCACAGTTTTACCTGTGTAATTTTCAAGTACCCTTCTTGTGTAATATCTTGGCTATAACTAATTTTTATTGAATATCAGTCACACGTCATTTATTATTTTACATTTATCAATAAAGACAATCAATTAGCAAGCATTAATAAATAAAATAAATGTATGGCAATGTAAATGAAAGAATAAATTGCAGTGACGAGATGTAAAACTTTTTTAGACTGGGGCTCACGTGGATACAATCGGTAATGAGAGGGCGGATCAATTTGTCGGTTTTATTTCTGTAAATGTGTGTGGAAAACAAATTAATTTTTTGCCACAATAGGAGTAGGGCTGATTAGTAGTTATAATGATTTTTTTTTTGGTTTGGATTAGTGAAGGAGGACGTATTAACGTAGTATTAGATGGCGCTGTCGTCCATTACAGTAGCGCCACCTGTCGACACATTTTGGAACTAATTTTTGACAGTTTTCATGTGGCGTCGATTTCGATAGTTCCCGTTTTTGCCGCTAGATGGCGCTGTCGGACGTACGGTGACGCCACCTGTCGACACATTTTGGCACTAATTTTTGACAGTTTTCATGTGGCGTCGATTCCGATAGTTCCCGTTTTTGCCGCTAGGTTACAGTGGCGCCACCTGTCGACACATTTCGGAACTAATTTTTGACAGGTTTCATGTGGCGTCGATTCCGATAGTTCCCGTTTTCCCGCTAGATGGCGCTGTCGGCCGTTACAGTGGCGCCACCTATCGACACATTTTGGAACTAATTTTTGACAGATTTCATGTGGCGTCGATTCCGATAGTTCCCATTTTTACCGCTAGATGGCGCTGTCGGGCGTACGGTGGCGCCACCTGTCGACACATTTTGGAACTAATTTTTGACAGGTTTCATGTGGCGTCGATTCCGATAGTTCACGTTTTCGCCGCTAGATGGCGCTGTCGGGCGTACGGTGGCGCCACCTGTCGATACATTTTGGAACTAATTTTTGACAGGTTTCATGTGGCGTCGATTCCGATAGTTCGCGTTTTTACCGCTAGATGGCGCTGTCGGACGTACGGTGGCGCCACCTGTCGATACATTTTGGAACTAATTTTTGACAGGTTTCATGTGGCGTCGATTCCGATAGTTCACGTTTTCACCGCTAGATGGCGCTGTCGGACGTACGGTGGCGCCACCTGTCGACACATTTTGGAACTAATTTTTGACAGGTTTCATGTGGCGTCGATTCCGATAGTTTCCGTCTTTGCCGCTAGATGGCGCTGTTGGCCATTACAGTGCCACTATACTGAACTAACTTTTTAACAGATTTCATCTTCCCTCAAAATTGTGTAGATAAGATGAATGTATCAAATAAAAACTAACGTCAAAATTAAATTTGAACAGTGTAGAAAGCGAAACGACACATATCAGAAACAATATAACTTAATGACACGGTAAATTAAGCAAAATAAATAAAAAGACGCAGGATAACTTTGGTGCTCGATATGTACTGAGAAAAGTAAGAAACGGAGTTAGGTTTCTAACAATAAGACAGGACACAGATGGGACTCAACGTTAACGGAGCTAATAATAAAAGCTGGAAGGACCTCACTACAAGTCCATATATAGGAGAAAATTATATTGCCACATATGCGAGAGAGCACAGGTCACCAACTGAAGCTGCTTTAACGATTTTCGGTACGAACCAATATGCGTAGGTTCACATAGAAAAGGATCCTTTGACCGGTGTGCGGCGGTATTTGATTAGAAAAACAAAATATTTCGGGAATTGAATATTAAATATGAGCGAAGCTAAGAATATATTTTTTTTATTAGTATCAATTTGTCAAAGTTCAGTACAATAGTTAGAGGTATAATGAGACCCACTCAAAGGAGTAATTTTAACAGGAAATGAAGTTTCTTTCCTGGCGTCCGTTTCGATTAGGAGTGGAGCTCCATTCTCAGTTCCATAGTTGTGAAAAATATAACAAGAAGCGAATATTTGTCCATTCCTTTCTTGACACCAGTTACGTCACCGCACACAGACACACATACAGAGAGAGAGATTAAATAGAACTAAATATACGTTACAAATCCGGCATGTTTTATATGTTTACATAAATAGGATGAAATCAATTATTTTTTATTAAGAAAATATAGGCATCTATAGAAAAGAAACTAACACAAAAAGACTCAATAAAGCGGTTTTTGTAATCTGTCAATATAGAACGGTCACCTTCAAAGACCATAATTTAATTAAATCCTCACAATTTTCTCTCAACCCTCACCGTACAGAACGAAAAAACAACAGAAGCAGAACAGCCTAGTAAACCTATAACGGATATCCACCTACACACATCCATGCCTATCTGTCAGCTATAGTTTTTCTACAGTTGTATTATCTATCTGGTCACCTTTTCCATTCCGTTGCCCTCATTCGGTCATTAGCCAGCTGTCATCGCCCCCCTTCCAAATCTATTCCAACCCCGAATCGAACTAACCTACTGTTCAGTACTGTGCTGTGGCGTAATGCCATCTCTCTCTTCCTTACAAGCTGTTACCTGATGCCGTTTCAGCGTCCGCGACATCGGAAAATCGATGGCCCAGTGTATAGTGGCTGCCGTACAAACGGTTAAATAACACAGTTAATGCTTTCCAATACGACATCGTAAGTACCCATTGAGGAGCGAGGGATTCCGCGGATATCTTTTCAACTGTGTGAAAATTTGATTACCGTCTGTTAATATCGAGGTTTTTCCGTGTCTTTATCTTTATATTACTTTTTTTTTGTTAATAAAGATAATTTAGACAGAATCGTGTATACTAATGTAAACAAATATGTTATATCTTCTCTTGAAGTAATAAAAAACTTTGTTAACACAGTTAAGTGACTAAATTTACAAATTGTCAGGCAAACTTTGGATATCTTGACTGCATTCAATTTTTTTATGTAGTAAATGTTTCCAATATACGTACCTGAGGTTAAAGAGTTCATTATGTCAAAATAGGAGTGTTATCCGCTCTTAATAAAATGATTTTGTAAAATAACATTTTATATCACATTAAACGACTCGAGGAAAGTGTATCGATTCGTTAGCAACCAGCTGGAAAGGTGTCTCGACAAGTAAGTTGGTGCATCTACAAGTGTCCCGTGCCACCTAATAGATAGAGATCACAATTCACAATATTCAAATTAGATAACAGAGAGATCGCTAGGATGCAATAAAACAATGTTACGGGGTTCGTTTGCTCTCAAGCTTAAGGTCTCCTTGGATCGAAATAATTTGGTTCGACACACAAATTTTTGGATAACACTGTATATTTGACAAAACAAATAACGTTCAAGAAAAAAAAAATACAATGGATTATAATAAAACAACTCTTAACATAGGTTACGATGATAATATATATTGATGTTCGGTTTTAACCTGTATACTTAAATAATAAATTAAACTATTAATTATGATATAATTCCGAAATACAGAGGTTATGCTTAATATCTAGGTTAATAATGTTGGCCGGAAGGTTTGTGTCATGTGATAGGATTTTAGAAAAATGAATAAAATAAAATAATGAAATATTAATTTGGTGCAAGAAAAGAAAATAATAAAACTAAAAATATACGACTTAGCTGGTAAATTTTTAGGAGTGTCGGTGTATTGCGTCCGGGAGGGTGGCTTGAGCGCGTTACGCTGATGTCAAGGCGTGGTCCCCTTTCGAATTCAACGATCTGGATTTGGTCTCCCTAATTAAGTATTTCGCTCACCCGCGAGGTTCAACTCAAGCCAAAATAGAAACGTAGTAGTAGTAGTAGTAGTAGGTCCTAAGATAGGATCGGATTACTAAACTGATAAAATTAACAAGAGAAAAAGTCCGCTTACCAGTGACTTAAGATGACGCCATTAACAAAATGAATGCCGGCTTGACGCTGCTGTTCCAAAACCCTTTTCAGGAATATCGATGCAATGGACACAGAACTCCTGGCTGCCCCAGCTAAACGGAAAAACAATGTACTCGATAGTAGAAGTTTCTCGCGCGACAAAATCCCACAACGTGGTAACTAAATTTAATTTGCACGCAGCAACTTGAACAGCGCGTCTAAGATGGTGTGTGTCGCCTATGCGTCTCTCTGCCTTAGCGAGAGGGCGGAAGTCTTTCCGACTTCCGCCCTCTCGCTAAGGCAGAGAGTTTGATTCACGTTGCATTTTCCATGCAACGTGAATCAAATAAGTCACTGACAAACTTTTACACAAAAGAAAAGGTTTTAATGAATGAAACTTGAACTAATAATTGAAGAATGAAAAGCAAATTTAACTGACAATGAATTACTAATTAATTTGGAAATAAATAACGAAAATGAGACATTAAATGTTACTATCACAGTAAGATGCGTTGTGACGAGCAAGGAGTTCGAACATTCACTGCTAGATGGCGTTGCAGGGTCTAATTCTTAAATTAATGACATAAAAATCTTTAAATAAAATCTAAAAATGATGTGATCGCAATCCAACGGCAACAACAATCAAAATATCGTAATAATATTTATTGCAATCTGAAAAGTAAAGTAATTACATTAAATAATAAAATTACAACATATTGTATTTCATGCTATGTTGAAATTAAAATGCTATCTGGTGTGTATTCACGAGATAAACATCTATTAGGAGCTGTGATCAGTACAACAGCGACTGATGACGTGTAGTGACGGTGATGTAAATATATTTTATTTCTTGGGGTATACAGGGTGTTAGGTAAACATGCGGCAAAAATTCAAGGGGTTATTCCTTGGCCTATTCTAAGAATATTTTGTCGTATGATGATTTTTGAAAAACCCCTTTGTTTCGAAGATACAGGGCAAACAAAATTTGCGACAACCATATTCGATATTAGTTGAAATTATTAATGTAAATAAAAGTATGGTGTACGCCAATGAGTTTATCAAGTACAAAAAATTGTTTAAATTGTGTTGTTATTTTTTCGATCTCGATCACATGAAACTGCTGTTTTATCTAGTAGTGGATTTGATTTGAATACGTCACATCGGTCGCATTTGTTTAGATTGAGTGACGTTTGACTGACTGTTTTCAACATCAGTTCTCGTTGATTATTTTAGTGACATAATTTAGAGCTCAACGAACATTTGTTAGTAACAGCATGCCATGGATTGAATAAATAGTTCCCTTGTTTGTACATAGCCCCAAAAAAACGTGCTGAATTTTTTCACGGCGCATGCAGAAAGCACTTATCGCCATAACTATCTGAGGTTATTTTTAAAAGAAGAAATAATAGAGGTTCCAACATAGAACTCTGTGGTACTCCTAAGGGTGTTCGTAATCTTTGTGATCTTCTCCGCTTTATCACAACTATCTGCTTACTATTCTATTCTCGTTAGATATAAAGATGCCTCTCAATATATAATAACCCAACTTTCTTGATAACAGTTCATAGTCGACAAAGGTGAAAGCCTTAGAAAACTCCATTATTAATTTCTTTTAGTCGTTGTGTGTAGATTCGTTCTTTAATTTGCTTAGTAAGGAATCGTTATACGTTATCATTTTTCACGAATAAACCCTTCCAGATATACTTCTCCGAATAAATCACACTTTCACTTCCCTCTCTGGAATGGGCCAAGTGAAGGGAATAGCTCTTCGTTCTACCTTCTTTATAAAACCGACGTTTCCCCGAAATGAGATCGAATCCTACCTGCCCGGAGGCCGTGCCTTCGAACTACAGTAGCGCCGGCGAGAATAATATTGGATTTCGAACGAGCAACACGCGCTGGCCATTAAGGTAATTGTATCGAAATCAAGGGGATCGAGAGGAGGGGAGAACGTTAGTATCGTGATCTATCGCGTGTAGCGAATTGTACGCGTGCTGTATTTCTATGAACATGCAGAGACGGTTTCAATTAAATTAGTTTTGTAAGTACGGGGTTATATTATGATTCTCTAGTACTTTATAATAATAAATTGGATGGGTCGTGTGCAATGTATGGGTTTATAAATTTGTATCGAAGTTATTACGATAACTTAGTAAATGTATGATCTAATCTTTGTCTCTATATACAAGATTATGGCCAAATGTACCTCTTTATTTAATTCAAAAACTGAAGAATTAGCGTTACTTACAGAAGTACTCAAAATTTTCGATATCGATTTTATGTCCGGTATCATTTATATGTGCAACGCTGAATGATTCAAGTCACCCGTAGCGATAACTTGCTATGTGTTCCTTAAACCTAGTTACGATCTGTGAGGAAATTAGACCGCATAATTTGAGGAATGCCTTTCATAACATGAAACGAAGAGTGGCGTTTTGTATAGAAAATAAAGAAGTTCACTTTGAACATTTATTGTAGCTCGCCAGCTTGAGCAATCATTCTTCGATTACCCTTTTTTTTTGGCATGCTACAGCAACTATCGATTTAACAAAAAAAAGTTTTATACAAAAATTGTAGAAAATGTTATGCTCTACAACTTTGATCATGACATTTTTTTTTTCGTATTTCCAAAAATTATGGAGATATTTTCCAAAAACAAAAATTTGTCTTTTTAATCGACTATATCTCGGTAAATATTAACAATAGAGAAAAAAGTTTCAAATAAAAAATATGAGAAATTTTATCTTCTATAAAAAAGGTCCTCACAATTTTTAACGTAAAACTCACCGTTTCCAAGATATTTGCAAAAAGGCGTTTTTCAAGCCTCTGACATAATCCTATCAAAAAATCAATTATCAGGATTTTTTGCGGAGCAAATGTCTAAAAATCCTGGACTATTAAGTTTAAAGAAGGAAAGTTCCATGACATTCTAAAGAGTAAGTTTAATTGATCATATTGTATTACTCATAATTTGTGATTAATCATTGTTTTATCTCTTAAGCCTTGTTCTGACTAGCAAACAATTTGCGCAAACATTTGCGGCAAGTATGTATTTGCAGCTCTGTTCACACTTGTGCAAAAAAAATAAATACAAATTGTTGGTGCAAGTGAATCGCACGACTTATGCAAATTTCTGTGGCCATACTTGCTGCAAAATATTGCGTAGATATTCACATTGGCACATGTTTCTTGCATCAGTTTGATTTGAAACTTCTAACAGTTAAGTTGATATGTCGTCCGTGAAAGGAATCGTTGCTGCGGCAGTAATGCTTTCGTTAAAAAGGAAAAGGAATGAAACAAGTAAAAATAAGAAAAGGAAAGTATGGATAAGAGAATGGATACTTCAAAGAAACGAAATGGGTTTCCATAATAAACTTCTACAAGAACTGAGAAATGAAGATGCCCGCAGTTTTGTAAATTTCATGAGAATCATAGCAGAGGATGCCCGCGATGAGTTCAGAGGTTATTTTTTATCTACTGAAGGGGAAGTTTACTGACAATACCAACCCAGTAAACCAAATTAAAATTTCCCGCAATTATATTTAGTAACTTATAACCCTTAAAGGTATTCAAATAATCATTAATGTAATACAAAATCGTAGGTAATTTCATGCTTTAATGTTGAAGTTACTAAAAATAATTGCGGGAAATTTGAATTTGGTTCACTGGGAACACTTTACTTATTTACTACTTGTTTACAACCACCAACTTACCAGATTGTTTATAGTTGGCGAGCATTCTATGTTTGTAGAAATAAATTTTAATGATTAAAAAAATTCCCATTTACTTTCATAATTATCACTAGTTCCCTGTTCACTTTTTTTTCTTTTTAATACGTCGCAGTTCCTATAGAAATTGTGTGCGTAGATTATGGATTTTTTTTGTATTTCATTTTCATAAATATTTAGCTCTTTTGATATCGTTTCAATAATGCTTTGTTTCCTATTGCGATTTTTGTAATCCACATTTACATACATCCAATAATTCGGAATCAGATTCATAAATTGCTATTAATTTTTGGGCCAACTCATCTTTTGTCCACGCAAATTTGTCCATCTCGTGCAAACACTTGTTACCTAAATTTCCGGCACCGAAAGTGACGGTCGAGTACCGTGAAAAATCGCGAGGCAAGAACTCAAAAAAAATAAAAAGACAAAAGGTGATGCATCTCCGTTTTACAAACCTTCGAAGAAGTGGGTGGATATTCGGCAATCATGCAGGGTGCCAGCCGGCTCGTCGGCGAGGGAGTGGGTTGATCGAAATACAAACCCAAGATGGATAATAAATTTCGGCGCCACCTGCTTAGGATTACTTACCCTGTCATGTCCCCTAATAAGCAGAAATCCAAGGTGATAATTAAAACTCGAGGGGTAAAACGGTTTGCAAATAAACTCATACACAAAAAAAAAATAAAAGAATGAATTCACTGATAAAACAGTTAAACTTTTATTAATAAAATGGTTAACAAAAAAATGTTGGTATTATTGAAAAAAAATTCAAATAATAAATCTGATACTCTCTATCAGTAAACGTTAGTAACGAGTGTCAAAAAAAGGATAAAATATGACGTAAAATTCAAGAAAATAAATATGATACTCTGTATCAGTAAACTTTAATAACGACAAAGAAAATAAGAATGAAATATTGTAAAACTATAACAGAAAATCCTGCGGTAGGATTCGAACACCGAACGCTTTGGCCAACGCAATCAGTTTACAAAAGTTGTATAAAGAAAATTCTTAGGCTAAAAGTTAATTTTAAATTTAAGAAAAGTTTTACAGTACAAAAAAACCATTAAAATAAAACTAAATATTTGTCTTGATTATAATAGTGGTGAATGAACCACCCTGTATATTACAGCCCGATATTTAATCGGTTGATGTTTTAAATATATTTTGAAATCGTTAAAAAAAATGAAAAGCCATCTGAATATTAAAGTTAACTATTTTTCTGAACTAAATGATACCCTCCGATCCTTGGTATAACATAAAAAATTACAGTACCGTTGAATAAAAAAATTAAAAAGTGATCGGGGTTGGTTATTTACTAAAAACAATTTTTAAACGCAGACAAAATTTACAAATAAAAAAAGAAACGTGCAAACTTAGCTCTTTGTTCTCAAGCAGCTAGTACGGTCTTGGAAATCCTCTTTTATCCGAACAGATCGTAGTCTCTGGGCAGACTTGGTAATACCCGAAGCAGATGGTCCACTGACTTTCTACAGGAGGTAGGTAGGACTCTCCAAAGAGACTTAAAAAGATCGCAGAAGTCCTCAGCCGCACGGGGTGTTCAAAATCTCACATATAACGATGGGAAAATTCCAAAATTCAAAAATAAAGGCGGTAAAAAAAACCTCTAAAAACACAGAAACCTCAAAATTAGTAATTTAAAAGAAATGACAAGATTTGCTTACCGTTAAAATAACGAGGTTTTACAACGAAGAGAAGAAATAGACAGAATGGCGTTGCAGAGGCGTAGTTTTCAAATTATATCCCAAATTTATCGAACACATCCGCTGTAATATTCACAAAAATTCCACACCAAACACAAGCGAATATGCAGCCAATGAATAATTCAAGCAATCTTCCAATAAAAATCCACAGATGTGTGAAAATATCCAAATTTCCTAAGATAGGAAGTAATACTCGTGAGAACGCCTCTAAACAATAACCCAGAATCGCCAGCAAGCCGGAAGGAAGCGGAAGCAAGAATACGTCATCCAACCAATCAGAAGACAGATAAATAAAATAAGAATTAGGACATTGATGCGCTCTGTAACGTCGAAAAGATGTAAACACAGAATAGGGCAGATGAAAGGAACACGGTCAATCGACAAGTCGAATCGATGCGTGGAATCGATAATGCCGGGATGTGTATATCAAACAGATCTTAACCTTCCTAGAAGTGAAACGTCAAATGTCAAAACATGGGAATTGAAGGAATTTACTAAAATTGAAAAAAATTAAACGAAAATCTAAGACCGTATTAAGTATAAGAAATTATTTGTAAGTAAATGAGACTAAAAGATACAAATTCTAGCTAGACCGCACTAACATGGGAAAGAAAACACAATTTGAAAGCCAAAAAATTAAACGATAAAGTTTACGTTGAGGAATTACAAGACGTAGGAGCATCTCTGAAAGTAAAAGAAGGTAAAGGACGGACATAGGGGAAAATAGGATTACAAAAGCTTATCGAAAAGACTAGCGGAGAACTAATTCGAGGTAAGCGAAGTAAAAAAACCGTAACACACTCTCTTGCGACTGACACGTGCAATCGACCGTCGCAAGCATGCAAACAGTACGAAGAATCAAAAGTTATCTGTTCACACCTACGCAAGATATATTGCTGCAATAACTTGCACCAACAACATTTTTTTGCTGCAATATGTTTTTTGAGCAGTTCACACTTGCAAAAATGGTTTGCTAGCTTTACACCGCAACTCTACTATTTCGGGTATATACACCATTTCTGCGGCAAAAAGTGTCGGAAGAATCTCACGTGACTTACATTTCAATTTCCAGATTGATTTTACGAGCGTCTTTACCCCTTTCCGTCCGCCTTCTTTACCTCGTCGCGTTACCAATTTGACGCCCCACTGGCACCGTCGTCGGTGACGTCCGCCTCATTTTTTGCGTTTTACGCTTCGCCGTATCCAATCTAGGAAGCGCGTTTTTTTATTTTTTTTTCGGTCGGATCGCCGACGGACGGGACGTTTCGCGAGCGAACGCTTTCAGGCTCGATCAATTATTCAGTACGCGATCCCGGCTAAAATATGAGCACGGTTTTATCGCGATTTGCCACGAATCTAGAGGCGGGATGAATTTGTTATTCGCGCGGGAAAGTGAAAATCGCGTTTTACGGCGAATTTTATCAGTTCGCGTCGAGTATCACGTTTTTCCATTAAACTGGGGGAAGGAGAGGGCCCTTTTTAAGGTAGATCAAGGGATGAAGACGAGATATAGTGAATATTTAGAGGGTATTCGGTGGAAAATTACCGGCTAGGGGTTTGTTTCGTGTTCTCGAGACTGTCTTTTTTGGGTAATGTAAGTTAAATACCGTAAATCGAGCTAACTTTCTGAATTATTTCCTTTCTGAGATATTTCCCTGTAACACCCTCATCAATAAGTGTTCGTTCCTTGTACGTTTATTTTTGATCTTTAGTTAATAAGTAGATAAAATTTTAATTTTGTTTGGAATTCCCATATTATAAATAATCCCCAGAAGGGAACAATTTTAATTATTTAGAATTAAGTAACAATGGAAAACTCCAAATCCGTAAATCTACTTATATTATTTTCCACTTTATTGAACATATTCATATTCATAAATTTTAATAGTGTTCAAATCTTTAATCGTCTGTGTAAGCACACTTTACATTCTAACATACAGGGTGTTCAAAACTGAGGAACAAAGTGACATATTTTCAAATGCAGAAAACTCAATTTTTTTTAAATAGAACACCCTGTATTTTAATTCGGAATTAGGAAGTAAATATCATCCCCTATCGCTTTATATCAGCATTCCCTATACCTATCTTTAATAGATTTTGAGATATGAGCGACTTTTTGTTAAAGCAGCTAAGTATTCTTTTTTTTTAGATAGAACACCCTGTTATTTAATTCGGAATTAGGAAGTAAATATCATCCCCTATCACTTATATCAGCATTCCCTACCTATCTTTAATAGATTTGAGATATGAGCGACTTTTTGTTAAACAGACTAAGTATTCTTTTTTTTTAGATAGAACACCCTGTATTTTAATTCGAATTAAGAAGTAAATATTCATCCCCTATCACTTTATATCAGCATTCCCTATACCTATCTTTAATAGATTTGAGATATGAACGACTTTTTTTTAAACTGACTAAGTAGCCCTATCTTTGCGTGTTTGTAAGCTGGCTCTGAATGGATAATGTCAAATTCATTGACTAACCAAAAGTGTTTATGGTATATCATTGTAATTACACTTTCGTACAACGCACATATTAATAGAAATGACTATTCGAACAGACATTCTTGTATGGTTATTCAGAAATAATACATGAATTTGATGTGAATCCATTTCAGAGCCAGCTACAAACATTTAAAGATAGGGCTACTTAGTATGTTTAACAAAAAGTCGCTCATATTTTAAAATCTATTAAAGATAGGTATAGGGAATGCTCATATAAAGTGATAGGGGATGATATTTACTTCCTAATTCCGAATTAAAATACAGGGTGTTCTATTAAAAAAAATGAGTTTTCTGCATTTGAAAATATGTCACTTTGTTCCTCAGTTTTGAACAGCCTGTATGTTAGAATGTAAAGTGTGCTTACCGTTTCTTAGAGTAATATCTACATTCATAACATAGCAAATTTGGAGTCTCTACTTGCAGTATTAAACCGAGATATTAATTTCTCAATGATGCAATGATTATGACTAAAAAAAAAAAAGAAAAACTTAAATAACTCAAAACGGCAACATGTAGCTATAGGAATAGCTAATGAAAACTGACGTATTTATAGTTGTAGAATCCAAAATGAATAAAAAATTATATCATTCTATTTAAAATAACAAAGTTGACATCCATTTCCGGTCAACCGGAAGTGATATTTTGGTTAAGGTATTTTGCATTTATAGTTCCAATCGAACAGATACTGGTGCCAAAATCTCAAATATAAGTAAATAATAGAACATCATAAACTTTTAATGAACCAGTTACGTGGAATACCCTGTATATTATTTAAATTTTACATTTTTAATTAAGGCTTATACATTTCAGTAATTTTGTACGAATCTATCACTATCATAATTCGCTTAACAGCGCTTGTTGATTAGTAAGCGCCTGTAATTTCTTGTAAACCCTACACTGGGAAAAATGGGCTAAGTAAACAGTTTACTTGATAAAAAATTACTTACAATAGATAAAGTTTTACTTGGAACTATTCTCGTTAATTAATACCTGCAACTAAACCCAGTTTCCTGAATGCAAGTTGTTACTGTAAATAGTGCTTTTATTAACGGCTATTACACAGCGTACCTGACAAATTTGTGGTAAGTAACGTATTACTTATGACTACTGGTACTATATTTAACTACAGAACATGGTTAGTAGAAGTAACAACAATGCTGATCACTATTAAACTCATGAATTTTGTTAAATAGGTAACAACTTGCCACAATTATGATTATTTGAGTTTTGCTGGCACCCCGTGATTGTTTTACTATTCCTGATTGGCTAATGCGGCGGAGTAATAAAATAGTCCCCGAGATTTCTACGCGCGCAAGCGCGTGCTAGCGTCAAGTAACAGTTACGGACGTGGGAAAAGGTCGTCGAAAAATGGTGGCCAAGGAGTACGGCCATTGTAGGCCAATTGGAACGCAAATATATTAAAAATACCGGGTGGTTTAACTCAAGGCCCCATCCGTATAAAGAAGATCCCAGCGAAAGAAGAAGTACCGAGCCTATAAGCAATCGGATATTTCAAGATTGCAGTTTTAAACCACGTGGTGGGGTATTTGAATTCCCCATCATTGTAATGATATCTACGCCCGCTGGTGAAGTTAAAGTGTGGATGCCGTCGCTAGTGATCCGACAGTCCAAGTGCCATCTGCAGTTAGGGATACCGCGACGAAGAAGCCGTTTTCGAGGCGATCACCGGACATAACCTCCACGTACGCGGACAGAGGATCAACTCGCCGAGACAACGCCCAGTGCCAGAAACCGCAAGTTTACCGCCTAGGTATATTATTTCATTGTTTATTATTAGTTGTAACTTCAAGGCCATATTTCTCTTTGTTCTTTGTTTAGATTTCAATAATTTCAATAACTAAATAACGTTTCAAGGGAGCCCCATTTAACTTATCTTTTATTATTGCTTTGTTCATTTTTTCATTATTAAGGAATATATTTTACGAGTCATTACGTTGTAATTGTTTTAAAAAACTGTTGTTTAAGTGAAACCAATATTTTCATTCATATCAGATAGTCACTGTGTTTGTCCTATACAAAATAAAATTATTACTAATAATACGGCGTTTTATTTAAATTTATATTAAATATTCACTAAACTTCCTCGTTTCCTGCACTACCCATAAGTTGAACAACAAATTCAAGGTGAGTATATTGTAATTTATAGCAAACATTACTTTTATGTATCAGGTATTTAGTGAACGTGCATTAATGATACTATTTCCTTATCACAAATAATCCAAATAGCTTGCATTAATTGAGGTTAATAATTAAAGTGTGATAGCGACTATAGAATAGTTCACTCATAGCAATACATCCACTTAACATGAGTAAATCTTTTACTTACCGCAACTGCATATATTCTTTGGTTTACTACTTCAGTTTAATTATCATAAGTAACTTCATAAGTTACCGGTATGAAACAGATCGTAAGTAACTTACTTTGCTTGTTGTTAGTATCAGTGTTTAGGATCTCTTTCTTACTAGTGCTAAGTGATCTTTTTACTTACGATAATAGTATTTTTATTTATGATTATTAATTTTTTTTCTCAGTGTAATTT